>CAIGRB010097955.1:7129-50762 GCA_903798255.1 Fraxinus quadrangulata | reverse complement strand
GACATACAAATTCAAAAATTTCCATATTTTTAACTACGCATTCTCCATCAAATCATTATATCAAAAAGCATTTTTAGCCAAAATAAAGGGGTATCAAATGGAGCACTTAACATTTTATTGCTGAAAATGATCAACGGTTCACGATCGCCCGTGCTGACTCGAAATCCTGGGTCCGCCACTGCATGTCACCATTATTCTTGATCCGTGCTAATCCTTCTGCCTTAATATTTAGCCTCTGTATAGGCTCCATTAAAATTAGGTTTTGGGGAAAATGTATTTTGGAATAATGATTTTTTGAAGGATGTGTGGTTAAAAAAAACGAAAAGTTTTGAATTTACGTTAATTTTATTTTATTGAAGAATGTACCGCTGAAAAGAACAAAGAGAAAAATACACTAAAATTAAAATGGAGCCCAAACATAGACTCAATTCACAATTGAACATGGATGGAATATTGTAGTCATCAGAAAAATGCAAAGTTAATGAAATTGAATAAAATTTCAGGAGAAAAAATTTAGTTTTTTACATTCCGGCAACACGAGATATCATTAGTCGTTACTTTGAGCTTGTCTTGTAATTGAACCTGTTGCCAACACTGTTGAACACGCTAAAGAGATTAAATTAAACACAAAGAAAGAAAGGGGAAGAAGATGGAGAGTAAACATTCCAAACAGTAACGTGACGTTCAACAAATACATCATTAAATTATTGAGTTCCAGAGGCCGAACCGCTCCATGGATGATTAAATGCATACTGGGATTGACAACTGTGTCTTAGAAGTAACAAGATGTTAAAGTTTTAAGCAAATGGTGGAGTTAAGTTCCGTCTCGGAACCTTATGGGGTTAGGAGTAAAGCATTACGATGTCAGCTACAGTATCTCGTTGTACATGAAGAAGCATTGGGAACCATTTCCTTTCCCATCTTGCCGCGCCCCGGCATAGCGCTTCACTTCCGGTTCTTCGGAAGAATCAATTTATGTCTCCATTCTTCATTGATATGGGAGAAAAGGAAACATCTACTAGTTGAAAAGCTCCGCATCAAGTAGGTGGCTTGACGAGAATGACTAAGCTGACACTCCAGAGTTGGCTGTTGCCACACGAGGGTGGCGCCTTAAATTCATGCAGAGATCAGATTATGAATCTAAAGATTCCATCATATTCAAGATGCAGTTTAAGTTTTTATCTCAAAAGCCAGAGTGGTAAAGAATTATTTGCTCACTGGCGTGATCAAAATAGAAAGAGCAGCTATTAGGGCCTTCCAAAGAGCAAGATGCAAACGTGCTGGGTAGCTTTGTGTAGATGCTCAAGACAGATTAAAAAGATTCATATTCAAAAGGCTAACCAGTGAAAATAAATTTACTTTCAAGAATACAATTTTCAAGCCCCAGCAAGACAGTCTTTCGAGTCATCAGAAGTAAAACACAAATGTAAGTATATGGATAACAGAATGGAGAATTGGTTCTGAAACTATGTTGTACTGTTACATCCCTGCGAATGGTCATGTTGATAATTTCTATATTTTAAGCCACTTTCAGTAGTACATAATTCAACGTCATATAAATTATAATTAAAAACAATGGTACAAAGAAATTCAAGTCCCATGAAAAAATGCAGAAAAGGGACTAGATAACATTATCACGAGGTACAAGTAACATTAGTTACAGATAGTATCAGAGCGGCACTGGGATATTCAGTTGCTTCTCTTTTCCATCTGAATGACTGAATCCAACAATACCCTAAGCAGCTTGTCCTCCCAGAGACCAAAACTTGGTGCGAATACAATAATTACAGAATCTTGTGCCCTGCTAACTGTTTCAAGGTTGTGGTTCCAAAAGCTTTGCTTGAACCAATATATTCTTCATAAAATCTGAAGGAAGCTTCCTCAGAAGGCCAACATCCAGATAAACATGTTCCTGTCCTCGAATTCCACAAGAAAGTCTTCAGTAATCATTTTAAACAGTTATAAACCCATCTCGATGAAACTGAACTTTTCAAGCAAAAAAGCTAGCATTTCTCGAGGCTCAAACCATTTGTAGACATGGAAGTTCAGGCAGGATAGCAATTCAGCTCTCAGGGATTATGACATGCAAGTAGATCTTCCACAACTAGTTTGCCCCCATCATACAATAATCATGTAATAAAAGGCAGCAAACAATTCATGCAAGGAACAGAGCTCGAGTACTGCCAACACGTATAAACATTGCAAAACATATGACAAGAATTACAAGAGACTTAGCACCAATATATCTGATGACTTCAAGTCCCCTTCCGACAACCTCATCATGAATGACATTAAGACCTCTTTTCAGGCACTCCATTATCTTCCACAAGAAAAACTCCACAACAGATCTAACTGTTTCAAATGTCACTCTTCCAGTCACATCAAGCACAAACTTTCGGTTGCTTGGCACTGCCAGTGTTGATGAAACACTATTGACCCATCCGTGGCTTTGAAGATCAACATATCCATTTGTCTCTTTCACTTTCCTCAAAGATGCTCCTTGTACATAATCCTTGTTGTCTGCCATGCTCTGAGCTTCAGTGTGATCAAAAGTTGAGGAAGATGAGTGTGGATCTGAATGAGAATCAGATTTTGAAGCTGTCAATACTTCATGAGATGTCTTCACAAGAGTTTCCACAGCCCCATTACACAGAGAAACCAACACGTCCTTCACCTTATTCTGATGATTAGGATTGGTCAGGCCAGAGAACATTTCATCGTAGAAATTAATGTCCATAGTTTTATCAAGATAAACAGTGACTGCAGAGCTCACAAAAGTCTTGATACAATCGGCTATTAACATTCTACATTTATCATCTGATACCACATCAACCCATCTTGACAGACTTGATAAATTAGAGTTAACATGCGACATACCCAAGTCATCATTTTCATTTAATCCTTCAACTGATTTACCATTTGCATAAAAACCCATAACCAAATTCCTAGTAAAACTACCAACAATACTCGAAATAAACCCCGTCCCAGCAGTTGACATCAACATATCCAGAACCCTATCAGAATAACTTGAATTGCCCAGTTCTTGTATCTCACTCCTACTACTCCCTACCCTATAACCCCTTAAAATCCCAATTGTCAGTGCCTGGGAAACCCGAGTCAGCGACTCCAAAAACTCCTTTGATTGAGCAATCTTTGACAATTGCTTCAAACTAGTGGGAATGTCATCTGAATCAGATTTCAGAAACTCCTTGAAATCCTTGGACAAGACACTAATTGTCTCCGCAGATTCAGAGACCATTTCAGCCATTGAAATTATGGCTCCAAACAGCTTCACAATTCTCATCCTTTTCCTTACCACCGAAGGCATGTGATACATTTTGTACACACCATAACTCGAATATCCGATCAATCCCAATAAGATTATCCATTTTTTGTTTCTTCGAGTATAATCCAAACCCCTTTTTACTAACACAATTTCCATGTAGCTCAAATAAAACAAACCCTATTTATAGCTCCTAAAACTCCCAATTCTCTGTCAAAATTCAAATTAAAATGAAAAGTTGACTATGAATACTAACACAGAAACAAGAAGCGAACCCTAAAGTTCAAATTGAATCGAGCCCATAACAGGAGCAGTAAAAAGAGTGAAGAAATTTATGGTTTTTCGAGCATTGAAAATTTTGGGCGTTGAGAAATCTAACCGCGACGATGAGTCGTTGCAGAAAGAGGGGGCCGACAGAGTGCCAACGTAATGGCAAAAGTGGTGGTTTGACTGTTTATTTATTATGGTTTTATTGGCATCCAGAAAATATATATATATATAATAAAAATAGAGGAGGAAAACCAGCGGAAATTTTTTCCTTTAGCTTAGTTCTTCAATTTCATTCAAAGAAGCGATGATTTTGTATTTGTATGATGTATGCTATAATTAAAAAAAAAATAGATTAAAAATTTAGTTAATAATCAATCATTGATCTGATTTGAATTACGAACTTTTTCCAAAGTCAAGACTACATTGAATTGAAGATAATTGTAAAAATTTACTCACAGTTGATAATCAATCATTGATCTGATTTGAATCACAAATTTTCTTCAAAGTCAAGATTATACTGAATTGAGGACAATTGCTTTTGATTAAATAAAAAAAAAAAATCGAATTCTAGACCTGATCGACCAAGAGAATGTCAAGAACAATTATTTTAAAACATTTCTCTCTTTCTAAAGCCAAATTCGATCTTCAAGTTCATGTCAAATTCTCTTTCCATTGGTTTAATTGCACATGTGGTCATTAAACTTTAATTTCAATTTAATTAAGTCCAAAATATCTCAAGTAATTATAATTGATTGCAAAACTTTTTCCAACTATCATAAGGCTCATATTGGACATATATTATCCAAACTCGAATAACTAAATTTTATCTAGTCGATCCTAGATCACTCAATCTAACTAGTAACCTTTACTTTTTTAACTAAAAAAAAAAAAACCATACTCTCGATAAGATCACGGAAGAAAAAAAAATTAAAAAATTATAAAAANATATAATACTTTCCTTAGACATACCGTATATATATTTTATCTTCGTGGGAAATCTAATAATTAGGTATAATATCAAATGACTGTTTTGTCCTCTAATTCGCATTTAAGTGTTATTTTCTTCAACGGTCATATGAACTAATCACAAATATTAAAATTTAGTCAATACTAGACATTGAGCTCAAATTTATAATCGTTCAATATAGTGGTGTCAATCGAGCCGAGCGGCCGAGAGCGAGCCACAAGCTGCTCCGGCTCGTCAAAAGACGAGCTCGAGCCGAGCTCGTGGGCTCGTGAAAAAAAATCATGAAAAAGTAAAAAAAATCAAAAGCACGCGACTCGGCTCGTGAGCTCACGAGCTCGAGCCGAACTCGTGGGTTTAAGGGCCGAGTCGGTTCGGTTCGGCCCATTGCCACGACTAGTTCAATATAAAACACTTAAGTAGTCACTCTACCATTTTTTTATGTCTACTATTCCCAACACGAATTCGTGCTCTACTTTACACATTTTCAAGTTCTCAACTTATAGAAATATTTGATTAATTAAATTGATCCCTCATAAATTAAAAATTACCAAAAGTCACGAATATATATTAACCCTTGTTTGATCTCCATATATACAAAATACATTTTTCTCTCTTATTTTCAATCACATTATTCAATAAAATAATATTACATGCAAAACAAAAAAAAAATCATATTTTTAACCACATTCTCCATCAAATCACTATTTCAAAATGTATTTTTGTCAAGTAAATGGAGCTCAAACATGCTTATACACAACGTTGTCCAAGAATTTACATGAAATACTCGACGATCAAGTGATATTTAATTATCAATGTAGTCATGTTATAGAATTAAACTCGACATGTGGTTTATTCAATACACTCCAAATATACTAGTAACATTTAACTGTTTATACAATAAAGACAAATTGTAAACTCGAATAGTTAACAAAACAACTCTACGCCCTCTTAGCAACGTATTGTGTCAAGTTTTGTAATATAGTAATGGAGTTAAAGTGTCGAACCCACAATGATTATATTTAATTCCTACTAAGTACTATAATTATTTCAACATTTACTTTATCTAGAAAAATCAAATCTAAAGTCAATATTTTTATACTAAAATAACGTGGATGTGTGACAATTCAAGTAAAATAAGGCAAGTTATAGGAGAGTTATCAATATGAGAAGGCCTAGGAATTGATTTCACCTCTCTATCAACAATTTTTTTAAACTTCTATGGTTACCTATATCAGTTTTTCCTGAATTTATAGGCGAGAACCTTAGGTTAATTCATTACGCCCAAAGAATAACGCGGTAGTTGTAGTGCAGCTTTGGAGTGTCGTGTCCACAGGGAGATTGAAGAATATTTAAAGGATAAAAAAAAGAATGAATTGTTCTCTTAAATGTCTAGTAAGATTCAATATTGAATGGTGAAATTAAAATCGATAATTTGAAGCAGTGAAGTGTTGGAGTTTCCTCAGTTGAATCGGATTATTCACATCAATTATTCAATTTTAAAACTCAATTAGGAGCTTTCATCCCGACACTCTAATCGAAAAATATATCATGAAAATCAATTTAATTTACAAATGTAATATTAGTATCTAGACTTATGATATATTCGCACAATTTTATTGGAACAAGATCAAAGATCGACCATATACATCAAGCATATGGAAGTAATTAATCCTCCAATAAAGTGAAATTGAAATTAAAATTCGACTACTAGTTCAATCTAACGATAGAAGAAGCATGACTGGATCTATGAAGGATTTAGTAATTGTTAAACCAATCTCAATAATAAATGATTGAAATTAAAACTCAACAAATAGGTTGATTGAACAATTGAAAAAGTATGACTGAATCCATGAAAAACCTTGTAAATGTTAAACTGAATTCAATGTAAATTCAAGATAATGAAAATCTAAATTATAGCATTGTTTGACAATGAAAATATCAAAATAAACGAATAATTGACATGAAATCGCCAATTCCAATCAAGTTCCTTCGTAACTTTACCAAGATTTAGTTTTTCGAGAGTTTTTTTAGCAAAAAGAGACAATGAATGATGAATAATTTGGGATGGCCATTCTGGGGTGTTTAAGATTGTATTTAGAGTTGAAAAGTCGAGAAAGAAGTTGTTTCCATAAGAGTTTGACGTAAATTAGGAAACTGGAGATTCATCTATGAAAAATGCCTGTGCTCGCACGTCGTATATTCCTTGCGCACGCGCCGTTTATTGGTTTTAGGCTCGGTAAATAAAATTCATGCCCGTGCATGAGAGAATTTGTCTGCGTGAGCGCACAGGTTTGTCTCTGAATAGCGTTTGATATTTTGGTCATAACGTTCTCCACAGATATCCGATTGAGCTGATTTAAAATGAGTTGGAAAGNAATCCATGAAAAATCTAGTAAATGTTAAACTGAATTCTATGTAAATTCTAGATAATGAAAATCTAAATTATAGCATTGTTTGACAATGAAAATATCAAAATAAACGAATAATTGACATGAAATCGCCAATTCCAATCAAGTTCCTTCGTAACTTTACCAAGATTTAGTTTTTCGAGAGTTTTTTTAGCAAAAAGAGACAATGAATGATGAATAATTTGGGATGGCCATTCTGGGGTGTTTAAGATTGTATTTAGAGTTGAAAAGTCGAGAAAGAAGTTGTTTCCATAAGAGTTTGACGTAAATTAGGAAACTGGAGATTCATCTATGAAAAATGCCTGTGCTCGCACGTCGTATATTCCTTGCGCACGCGCCGTTTATTGGTTTTAGGCTCGGTAAATAAAATTCATGCCCGTGCATGAGAGAATTTGTCTGCGTGAGCGCACAGGTTTGTCTCTGAATAGCGTTTGATATTTTGGTCATAACGTTCTCCACAGATATCCGATTGAGCTGATTTAAAATGAGTTGGAAAGCTAACTCAAACGGATACAAATTTGCTTCAGATACCATCTTCGAATTCGATCATTTTCCATGTCAAAACCTGGTCTCAATATGAGGCTAAAAACAGGTGCAAAACTTTTCAGCTTGAAAGTTGATATGTGATAATATTTTGGCTATGTTTCATCATTTTGACTCCTTGCTTCATCCAATTGACCTCCAAAACTCTTGAATCTTCATCAAAAGGTTAGAAATAGGCTTAGAGTATTTGCACTTTAGTCCCTGAACTTTCACTTTCTTCCATTTTGACCATTTTTCACTTGTTACTCCTCAATTTCGTTGCATTCATCATTTTGTCCTGCAAAACAGGAATTGCATAGAATTAAGCTATATTCCAACATATTAATCAACAATTGCTCATGTTTTGATAGTAAAATAAGTATGTAAAAATGTACTTATCAAACTCCCCCAAACTTGATTTATTGTTTGTCCTCAAACAACATCAATATAACTCAACTCTACGAATAACATGGTTTAACAATATATCGTGTCTTAGGTTTGAAATTTGGTAGTCAGAAAAATGAACAATTACAACAGTGTAAAAATTAAATCAGTCTCCAACAACATGCATAACCTGACGTATGCGTGTGAAAACTCATGTCAATATCTTAAAATTGTAATTGGTTCAACACTTGTCCCAAAGTAGTCCAATATATCCTTCCCTCGCTCGAGAGATACACATACTCCCAAACTTATGATTTTGCCTCAATTTTCCCGGGGTGCATCCTAAGTCTTTCAATTCTATTCATTTCCCTCTCGTAGTTTGGATGGATTTTACTCTTACAAGTTCAGACTTCAACAAATCGAGATTCTCCTATATTTTTTATTGCTTCTACGCTTGAGACTAAACTAAATTATTTGCTTCTCATTAGAGGTGTAGTTTTGTCGACTAGATGTCTGGGGCTTAATCAATGCATTTGAATAGACATACATTTTTTTTCTTTTTTTTTTCTCCATTTTTTTGAGCATCTTCTCATTTACTTTCTGTATAACTCATGTAGCGAGCTTTAGGTCGATGACTCCCAAGTCAGATGATTATAGGGCACCAGGTTTTAAATCACCCTTACATGCTTAATCACCCAAGTTATGCAGGCTCGAAAAGATGCTTTAATGTATTCAAAGATTAGTGAAATGCCCATTTTCTTTTAGACATTTAGCTTCTAAAACTGACCTCTAACTTAAAACTTTCACTTCATTTTTATCTCAATGGGTTTCAGACAATCCACACAAGGTTTTCATGCATAGAATCCCTACTCATCTCATTGTTTTCCTGTAACAGTTCATTCATCTCCAAACTAGCCTATATTTGAATTTATGGAATACGACACTAGAGGTTATTTGGTTGTTTTACTAAGTTTCACTATCATGTACATACTGAACCGCATCACTAACTCAAAATGCTAACATAAGTTACGTGCATAAGAACCGTCAAGCTTACATAAACATGTATAAACAAATTCGATAACACATCATTTTCATCATTCATAGCTAATACTTATTAAACCCACACAAGAACACAAAGCAATAATTATAATCTAATGATAAAAGATAAAAAAAATAAGAATTTGTTTTTTTTTTAAACATGTTAAATTGCAGTAAAAAGACCAATGAAATGTTCATACTCCACCCCCAAACTTAATTGAAACATTGTCTTCAATGTTTAAGGAATCATAAAAATTTTAGAGTAGGAAGCATGTAAAGATTATGACAAATGTACAATAAAGTAAAGGAAAATGGGGTTCAGAATAGTCCCTACAACCAGTTGAAGGTGGTGGCAATCGTGCGAGTATTTGAGTATTGCAGCGAACTCACAAAAGCCAAAGGGAATAGAAGTCTGAAAATACTCAATTGGATAGTGGTGTAAAGAAAGAAAATAAAGCTACAACTAAAAATGTAGAATGAAAATAATCATAGAGCAAATGCAAAAATAATAAAATAAAAAGAACTTTCCTTGGATTGCCTCCCAAGTAGCGCATTTGTTTATTGTCGTTGGCTCGATCCAATGTTCCCATTTTTAGCTCGCATCTAGCCAAGGCGAT
This sequence comes from Fraxinus quadrangulata, assembly GCA_903798255.1. NCBI lineage: Eukaryota > Viridiplantae > Streptophyta > Magnoliopsida > Lamiales > Oleaceae > Fraxinus > Fraxinus quadrangulata. The sequence goes on along the minus strand of CAIGRB010097955.1, from coordinate 41,273 downwards.
CCCAAGTTTCCTTGTGGTGCACCGAACTCATTGGACCTAATCATTGGTATGGCTCATCCGCCTCCATCAAATACATGCGTGAGATGACTAGAGGAAAGCTTAAAATCAGGAGTAGGGGCCTGTAAGACAAAATGTAAAGTCCTCTCATTAGAAACTGGTAATGTAAAATAAGAACTATTACCTGACTCTTGGCCCTCCATCTCAAGATGTTTATTGGCGACGACGTCCAATCCATCTGGTTCTAAAATTTTCTGTACTGGTCCAAGAAATATATTACCAGCTACCTCCCGAGTGAGTGCATCAATCATGTGGGTTTGATGGCACTCATCATCCTCTTCTAACTGTTTAGTGATATGGAAAATGTTGAATTCTAAAGTCATATTCCCGAATGATAGTTTCATAAGACCATTCCTACAACTAATCAGAGCATTAGCAGTGGCAAGAAAAGGTCTACCAAGAATAATAGGAATTTTAGAATCAACATTCACATCAACTTTTACATCCAAAATCAAAATATCAACGGGGTAGTAAAATTTATCAATTTGAACTAAGACATCCTCAACTTTTTCCCTAGGTCTAATAGTGGACCTATCAGCTAATTGCAGAGCTACAGATGTAGGCTTCATCTCACCTAAACCTAATGATAAGTAAATAGCATAAGGCATGAGATTGACACTAGCCCTTAAATCAAGAACGGCTTGTCCAAACTCATGATTCCCAATGACATAAGACATAGTAGGACAATTAGGGTCCTTATACTTTGGCAGGATCCTTTGCGCAATCACAACGCTTGCTTGCTCAGTCAAGAAAGCGATTTTCTTGACATTGTGCTTCCTTTTGACAGTGCATAAGTCTTTAAGGACTTTAACATAAGTAGAAACCTGTGAAATTACATGCTAGAGAGGCAAATTGATTTTTACTTGCTTTAGGTGTTCTAAGATCTCACTATGTTGACCAGCATATTTTGAGGTAGACTTAAGAGCTAGTGGGAAAGGTACTCTTACTTGATTTTTCACTACCTTCTCATTAGGGTTATTCTCTTCAGGCCTACTAGACTCTTTTTCAGTTTCCCTAGGTTTGAAGATTGGTTCTATGACTTTTCCTGATCTAGTGGTTATGACATTCACTTCCCTAAGATTATTTTCATTTGAACCCGAGGTTTGTGCCATTTGCTGTCCTTTAGGATTTGGTTGAGTGTGAGCTGGAAATTTCCCATGCTCCACTACTGCTAAAGCATTAGTTAGTTTGGAGATATGATTTTTGATTTCCTTATTTTCCTCAACAATTTAGGTAATCATAGTCTTAAACTTTTAGTTTGTTTTTCCCTGTGCCTCCATGAATGCATGTAGGATATCTTCTAAAGAATTCTTAGATGACATAGGGTGGTATGAAGGAATATTAAAAACTCTAAGTGGCTGGGTAGGTTGCTGGTTTTCAGATTTTCAGCTGAAGTTAAGATGATTTCGCCACCCCTAATTATAGGTATCAGAAAATGGAGTATAAGGCTTGTTATACGTGCCTAAGGTATTGCAGTATTCCTCATAAATCCCTCTCATCTCAGATAGAGCAAAACACTCATGTGTTGGATAATCAATTCCACCTCACACACAACATGGTCCAGAAGATTCAACACGGGCAACGATAGGTGTAGGCTTTGAGTTCTTAGTACGTAGGGTTTCAATTTCTCTAGTTAAGTCTTTTACTTTAGCTCTAAGACTATCTTCTTCTCTGAGATGATAAACATCTGCACTAGAAATATTTTCTATGAGTCGTGACCTATTAGTGTTATCAGTGGCACTAGGGCTAGTCCATGTGTGAGCTTTTTTAGTTAGGTCATCTAAGTACTCTATAGCCTCATCAGGATCTTTTTGTAAAAATTTACCGTTACACATCATCTCAATAAATTGACGCTTCTTAGGTATTAGTCCCTCATAAAAATAACTCACAATATGCTAGCTCTCATAACCATGATGGGGGCAAAGAGCTTGAAGTTCTTTTATGGCTCCCATGCTTGGTATAAGGTTTCGCTTTCCTTTTTAATGAATGAAGAAATTTGTTTCTTCAGAGCACTAGTTTTATGATGGGGAAAATATTTGCTGAAGAAAGTTTGAGTCATTTCACCCTTTGTTCCAATCGAACGTGGTCTCAGAGAATACATCTAGCTTTTTGCTCTATCTTTAAGCGAAAAAGGGAAAAATTTAAGTTTGAATGCATCTGCTGTACCATGTTGATTGTGGAAGGTTGCAACCACATCCTCAAATTCTCTAATATGCACATATGGATTCTCATTTTCGAGTCCATGAAAAGTGGGAAGAAGTTGAATCATTCCTAGTTTAAGGTCCACACGTGGCATATTAGGTGGAAAAATAATGCATGATGATATGGATGTGCTTGTGGGATGAAGATAATCATGTAAAGTCCTAAAAGGTGCATCATGCTCACTATCAAACATGGTGTTATGTGATGAAGTGTTAGTTTTAATAGATGCAAAATCAAAAATAGGGTTAAAAAGATATTCAAACTCTATATCAGTTCTGTCAGTAGATCTTCCTCGCTCTCCTCGATATTTGCTCATGAAACAAGTAAAAAAAATGTGTGAAAATAAGAAAAATACAATGACAAAAATTAAACTAACCAAAAACAAAAGTAAAGGAACGATGTCATCATTTTCAGTCGATCCTTGCGTATTTTGTACTATCTCCCTGGCAACGGCTCCAAAATTTGATTATGTCCAAAGAATAACGAGGTAGTTGTAGGGTAGATTTGGGGTGTCGTATCCACAGAGAGATGGAAGAATATTTAAAGGATAAAAAAGGGATGAATTGTTATCTTAAATGTGTAGTAAGATTCAATGTTGAAAGGTGAAATTAAAATCAATAATTTGAAGCAGTGAAGCGTCGGAATTTCCTCAATTGGATCGAATCATTCACATTAATTATTCAGTTTTATAACTCAATTAGGGGCTTTCATCCCGACACTCTAATCGGAAGATATATCGTGAAAATCAATTTAATTTACAAATGTAATACTAGAATCTAGACTTATGACCTATTCACACAATTTTATTGGAACAAGATCAAAGATCGCCCATATACATCAAGCATATAGCAGTAATTAATCCATCAATAAAGTGAAATTGAAATTAAAATTCGACAACTAGTTCAATCTAACGATAGAAGAAGGATGACTGGATCTATGAAGGATTTAGTAATTGCTAAATCAATCTCAACAATAAATCATTGAAAGTAAAACTCAACAAATAGGTTGATTGAACAATGAAAAAAGTATGACTGAATCCATGAAAAATCTAGTAAATGTTAAACTGAATTCTATGTAAATTCTAGATAATGAAAATCTAAATTATAGCATTGTTTGACAATGAAAATATCAAAATAAATGAATAATTGACATGAAATCGCCAATTCCAATCGAGTTCCTTCGTAGCTTGACCAAGATTTAGTTTTTCATGAGTTTCTTAAGCAAAAAGAGATAAAGAATGATGAATAATGAGGGATGGCCGTTCTGGGGGTGTTTAAGATTGTATTTAGAGTTGAAAAGTCGAGAAAGAATTTGTTTCCATAAGAGTTAGGAAACTGGAGATTCGTCTATGAAAAATGCTTGTGCTCGCACGTCGTATATTCCTTGCGCACGCGCCGTTCATTAGTTTTAGGCTCGGTAAGTAAAATTCATGCCCGTGCGTGAGAGAATTTGTCTGCGTGAGCGCACAGGTTTGTCTCTAAATAGTGTTCGGTATTTTGGTCATAACGTTCTCCACAGATATCCGATTGATCTGATTTAAAATGAGTTAGAAAGCAAACTCAAATGATTACAAATTTGCTTCATATATCATCTTTGAATTCGATCATTTTCCATGTCAAAACCTGGTCTCAATATGAGGCTGAAAATCGGTGCAAAACTTTTCAACTTGAAAGTTGATATGTGATAATGTGTTGGCTATATTTCATCCTTTTGACTCCTTGCTTCATCCAATTGACCTCCAAAACTCTTGAATCTTCATCAAAATGTTGGAAATAGGTTTAGAGTATTTACACTTTAGTCCCTTAACTTTCACTTTCACTTGTTACTCCTCAATTTCATTACATTCATCATTTTGTCCTGCAAAACATGAATTACATAGAATTAAGCTATATTCCAACATATTAATCAACAATTGGTCATGTTTTGATAGTAAAATAAGTATGTAAAAATGTACTTATTATTAATTCTATTTCCTCTCTCGATTGTTGAATAGAACCAATTTCTATATTTTAATTCCAATATTTTATTCTAAATTAAAACTATAGAAATTATCATGCGCAGGGTTCTTAAATAGTATAAGCCTCAAAAATTTTATATTTTCTCTTGAAATCTACAAAATATAAGTTATGATATTCTTAGATCACGCATAAATCTCCCTCTCTTGAGTACCAAAATTTAAAGTATCAAATCATTCAATTATTGATTAGGTAATTGAAAGCATTACGCAAGAATCAACACAAATAAATTAACTGGAAAATAAAACGAAATAACTATATTAGAATTCAAACATGTCTCAAGTTTAGTTACATCAAACCCTAGTTAATAAATTTAGTTCATGAATACAAGAAATGACATATTAAAATCTAAAAAAGAACATGGAGAAGAAAAGAATAAGAAAAACTGTTTTGCCGCTTAAATTCTTTTCCAAATTGTTGTCGTTTTTGCTCTCGATAATTCATCTTCTTCCTTGCCTCTTAAGCCGTCTTCTCCTCTGTAAACTAGGTCTTCAAGTTTGTATTTTTAGTCTCTTAAAGTATCAAGACAGGTTGGAGTAGGACCTGGCCAAAAAATTTACTAAAAAATTTGTTCTCTCTCTCTCGGCATTGCATCGCCGCGAGTTCTGCTACTTTTATCCCGGTTGGGCGCTGCAGCGCCCAGCTTGCTGCTGATTCTTGGTCCTTGGGCACTTAGGCTCCCACTTGCGGCACTGTGGCGCCCGTTAATTTCTTCATTTATTTGCTTCCGTTTTTGCCTCTTTTCCATTTCATTTTTCTTCTTCTTTCACTTCCTCTTCAAGCCCACTTCTATGATCAACACATGGTTTCATCCCAAGCTCCATAATACGTCATTTTCTCCAAATTACCTAAACTACAAAACAACATGAACAAACATATCAAAACGCTCAAAAATACTTAAGAACAAGTCGAAAACAATGTTTTAAATGTATTAGTTCGATGAGTGATTTACACTCATCAACAAAACTTATATTATCACAAGTAATCACATGAACTTTAATTTTCATGCTCAATATTAAATAAATATAATAAGACAATAAATAAAAATCATAACTTATTTATTATCAAATATAATTTTATATCAGCAAAACTATATTATATGAACACACAACTCAATATTTGCAACACGAGATATAAGTAATACTTGAGAAGTATTAACATGTGTATGCACATGATATGATATGGATGTGCGATACACACACATTAACACATAAATTTTTAAAAAGTAAAATATGGACATGTAAGGGATATGTCAATTTATGAGATGTCAAACACACTATCGAGAAGTGTACATAAAGGATCCCTTGATATCGAAAATCAAAAACATATATACAAATTAGGACACTACAAGTGGCTTATTTGACACATCCTTGAATATTAGAAGATTGTAGATATTCAACATCACGCGATACTTGTCGAAACGTTACCCTAATAAGAATGTCCATTTGATTTTTGATTCAAGTATAGTTTTTATAAGTTATTAAGTTTTTTGTTTATCATCGTTTTAATTCAGAATTGGACCATGAGATTTGAAGGGCATAGAATTTTTTGAACTACCTAGCCACTACCAAAGTAGAATCCGTAGGTTAGCCTAATCCGGCCCCTACATTTGGCCCAATGGTGGATGGGGCTTGATTGTCATTGAGCCTACACCCATCCAAGCCCAAGGGCACCAACTGAAAGTTCATTGACCGCAGATGAAATTTACCATATGTATTTTTCCTTATAACTTCGTTTGATATTGAAACTAGATAGTGACTGTCAACGTTGTCATCTTTCATCAACAAAAATAAATACAAGTCCATAAAAGCTGAATAATGGTGATTTTAACAAGTTTTTTTTTTTTCACTAATCACAAAAACTTTACATGTACTCGCAAAATCATTTCTTCTGTGAATATCAAGCTGTGACTCAAAACAAGAGAAACAGGTAAAAGAAGACAATAGGAGCAGAAAACTTTATCTTACAGCATATTATTGGCAGCCTCATTTCAACCAAAAATTATAAGGGGGGGGAAAAAAAAAGAACCAAAGATTTCCTTCTCTGTGGCATGCGTGACCTTCAACGATGAATCAAAAATTGACAGTATCATCAACTTGTAGGAAACTTCAGCACCCTGTGATAGGAGGTTCTTTGCACCAGAGCAACATTTTTACAAGAGCTAACCTCCAGGTGTCGTTCATTATTGACAGTCCTGGCAAGCTCCTCGAGTACACTCAGTGGGAACTCTTTTAACACTTCCAATCTTGCAAAGGCAACTCGTGAGTCATCCCTGCAAGCATCATACAGATCTTTGGGGTCTCAGAGTGCCAAAAGGAGACCAAGAGGCAGATCAACCCGGGAAAATATCAGACACATCTGCTTTTGCACGCCGCACTCATGAAGTTTTAGTTAGTTTATTCCCATCACTGGAGACTACTTTCGTTTTCACAGGCATAGCGCAATCAATATCATCTTCAAGATCACTGAATGATACATCTTCCCCATTTCCGAAAAAAGTGGTGCCAGAGCACTCAACTAAGTCGGGGTCTTCATTTAGCCAATCATCGTCATCATCATAATCCTGTACTTGCATTTCTATAGATGGACCTAGAACTATCTCCTTTTCCACGGGTTTGCTTGCAGGATCTTCTTCAATAACGGACTTGTCGATGAACTGGATTTCATTAATTTCAAGAGGTTGCTTTTCTATCTCACAATAATTTGTTGATTTGCATGTCATTGTATCAGAAGGAACTGTTGTGCCTGACATATTCCCATAATGACCATCTTCAAATGAGGATGCAGAAAAGATCTCAAGTGGTGAATCCACACTTTCTTTTGAATAAAAAGTACTAATTCCAAACCAATCCGACTCAGCCTTGGTTCGCTTCTGTAGCTCTTGCATCCACATAGCTCTTGCTTCCATGAGCTGCAAACCAAATTGGCAAAAATATTTATACTTCACAGTGGAAGCAATAATCAATAAAGGGCCATTTGGCATGACTTTTGTTTTTGCTTCCTCCAGAAGAACTTTTGGAGGAAGTTATCTTAATTTTTGTTTGAAAATTAATTTTTGAAAGAGTTTCTTATTCTGAAAGTGCTTATCCTAGGTCGGAACAAGTTGATAGGATCCCCTTTTTTACGCTGGACCAGCTTTCTCTAAAAGTTCTTCTAATAAAAAAAAGCACCGTTATAAAAATAGGCTGACAGGCCCAAAACAACTTTTAGGTCTCAACTATTAGCATATCTCATTCAAGATGTATAAAATCAGATTGCTATACAGAAAAATTTAAAAGCACAACAAAGTTAATAATGTGCAATACTCACTCACTTGCGGTGTAGACAAAAGATCAGCATCATGTTTATTTAATCTCGAGAGCAGAAGAACAAAATAGACCATCCAAAAGTAACCCTCACTCATATGGGCAGGGCAAAGTTCATATCTAAGAGCGGCTAATCTTTGTGCTAGACGTTCAACACCCAATGCATGCTTGATCTGGGCATCAGATAGATCAAAATCTGAAAAAGAAACAATAGTTAGAATTATAACTGACAAAACGATTTGCTCCTACAACAGAAGTTAATCGAGATTATTCAAGAGGCTTTCATCAAAACTCTCTGGGGAGCAGTATGATGCATCATACTCATGTCCAAGTATTAGCTAAGAAACATGGATACGGACATGACACGGAGATGCCGGCACATGATTTTCAAAGTAAGACTCGGACACATTGGTACTAGCTAATTTATTGAGATCAGAGGATTCAGCAGACAGATATTTTGCCGCACAAGCTATGGTGAGTTTTGTCTGTAACGGTAGCAGGAGAACTCTTCAGTCTGTTGCAAATTCAGGAGCAGCAGTGGGACTTCTTTCCTTGCTCGAGAGATTGTTTAGTGTTGATGACATTAGGGTCGGTGTGACTTCTAGAAAGCTATACCAGTCCTTGTTGATTTGCTTAAACCAATTCCAGATCGCCCTGGGGCACCTTTTCTGTCTCTGGGGCTTCTAATCCAACTTGCTAAAGATTGTCCTAATCAGATTGTTATGGTAGAGTCAGGGGCCTTGGAAGGGCTGACAATATTTTTCTCCTGGCCCTCAAGATGCCACAGAGGAGGCTGCTACTGATCTCCAAGGTATTCTTGTTAGCATCGCTGAGATAAGGAGACAAGAATCTGCGTTTGGTGCTGTCAGTCAGCTTGTGGCAATCTTGCATTTAGGTGGAAGAACAGCAAGGTATAGTGCTGCGAAAGCATTGGAAAACCTATTTTCTGCTGATTACATAAGGAATACAAAATCTGCCAGGCAAGCAATTCAACCTTTGGTTGAAATTCTAAATACTGGATTGAAGAAGGAACATCACGCTGCTAATGGTGCACTTGTTAGGCTGCTGAGTGAGAACCCATCAATAGCCCTTGCAGTTCAAGATGTTGAGATGAACGCCTTTCATCAAATTACTTGGAGGTGCCTGTAGCAGTATTGGTAAGGCTCCTTCGCTCAGGCTTAGAAAGCACAGTTATTGGCGTGCTTAATGCTTTTCTGGTGCTGGAGACTGATGACTGTACCAGTGCCGAAGGAATGGCTAAAAGTGTGACAATTGAGGTGCTCTTAGAAATTCTAAGATATCATCAGTGTGAGGAAACGGCTAAAATTGAGGTGCTTTAAAAAAAAATTTTAAAAAATTACATTTAAAATTTTTACCCCACAAGACAAAAAGTCTGGCTCCGCCCCTTACTACAACTACCATTTCTGATGGATCTCACTATTTTCAATTAACGGCACTCCATCCCTGGATTTTGCCTCTAAAAGGAACTTAAGCCTTCGTCCAAACTTTTTTTTTACTCGCATCGCATATGTGTTGGATCCTAAGTTTTTATGATTCCTTCTTTGTTACCGGGGTCGACCCAAAGCCTTTCCTGCCAATTATTGAGCAAGCTAGGTTACAGGGCAAACCAGTTACTTTGAAAGACTGAACGTCCCTGTCTCTGTCAAGCACTATTATGAGAAAGGGGATCCACTCTTGGTTCATCCCCCAGGCTTCCTTTTAATGGTTCTTTGGCCCATGATGCAACCGCTCCACACGAGGCAACCCCATCGTCGTCCTTAAATGGAGAAGACGATAGCTCTCTTGCAGCTCCATTTTCGCCTTCGGCCCACATCCGTCGGCCAACCTACCCCAGCCATCGCTATCGACTGCAACCACCAACTCCCGTTGATCCTCCATCGTTGGCGACCCATCAACTCTACCACCTATCATCTCCATCCAACACAAACTTGCCAATCGCTGCCACCACCTATATCGTAGTCGACCAATACCTCTCTCCCTCGATCGCCATATTAAAAAAAAACTCATATACTCAGCACAATCCCAACCACACCGCCCATACACCACCAAATACCATTCAGAATAATCCAACCTATTATCGACATCTACTTTTTCGTCTGCCACATATCGACAAGCAATACACATTATTCAGCCACTTCACACTGCCATCCACACACAAATCGCCACCTCCAAGCTCAGATTCTGTTCTTCCCGTTTCTTCTACCATGCTGCTTTCTCCCATATCCCGCCGACAACACCCACCTGTCTAATCCACACGCTTATCACCACCAACCATCCACGGTTAGCTCGCACTACATTCACCATCAAGAACCGCTACCGGGAGAAATAACAGAAAGCAGAATTTCAAGCCCACATACCCGTCCACATCTCTTCTTATACCGTTTGAAATTACCATTTCTCCAAGCAAATTCCAACCACCACCCTCGTTGCTACTCTCACTCATCTTCCAATCAGTTGCTTTCATCTTTGGATCGCCTTTTTGCTCAGTATTGACGATGCAGCTCACGGCAACCACCACACAAAGATATTGAAAAAACAAAAAAAAAAAAAACAAAAATTTTGAGATGAATAAAAACCGATACTCACCCCCAATTTCTCTCTTTTCCTCTCATTCCATCTGTCTAATCCTCTTCCCTTTCTACCTCCCACCCTCCTTCTATCTCCCTCATTTTTCTTCTTCTTTTCTTTTTTCCCCTCTTCTATGATTGTTCTATTACATCCTACATCAACTTCATATCATAGCTTCGGAGAGGTACAATTATTCACCATCTGGAGGTTATATGAAATTGGTCGTAAAGAATTATTTCCAGCTTTGGAGACCGGCAATGCCTTAATTTCTGACATTTGGGCATTGCATATTGTCTTTCAACTATATCAAGAATTTGGGAAGCAATTTACTCAACAGATGACCGAGCACTCCACAGGATTTGGGAAGCAACTCACTCAACAGAATTTGGGAAGCAATTTACTCGATTTGAGCCTCTTAAGGTAAATCAATTTTGATATTTGATTACTTTACTTTCTATTTAGGTGGTTGTGGTCGGCAGAACTTCATATTTTTCACCGAAAAAAATCAGATTGTGGTAATTTTAAAACAATAAAATATATATATACTAAAATAAAATAATAAAATTTTGCTCTGTCTTGGCATTCCACTCGACACCATGTTCAATTCTTACAATTACTCTTATAACTATTCTAAGCCCCTAGGTCATTACTATGATAGTGCGACTTGCCCTTTCCTTATCCATGCTATAATCCAAAGTCTCAGAACTATGTTGAGGACATTCATTCTTCTTCTGGGCATTTAGCATTCCTGCTATGTGACTTTAATGGTCTTACTGAACACATCTCATTTCTTGAATGGCTTGATTCACTTGAAAATTTCTCCATCTTTCATAACTTGAGTAGCTCTCATTGTCTTTGTCATGCTAATATAGCATTTGTAGGATCTGCTGTGTTATTTTAAGTCATATTTGCGTGACATTGATCTCCTAGGTCAAGGCCCTATCAATTTGTGGGATGAGATGAAACATGTCTTAGTAATAGATATGCTCGTGTACAATAATACTCAATTGATTGATCAATACTTTTTGGGCTGTAAATAAGGTACATCCACTGTAGGAATATTTAGCAATTTCGAAGAGTTATTACACAATTGTGGTATTTATGAAACTCCCCGCTACAGCATCTAGGTTTCTCGGTGGTGAGTTGAATTCTGAAATCTTACCTGACAACATTCCTACACCCCAATCCTTAGAGGACACTCACCAGCAAGCAATCCTTTGGTACATATCCTGTACATATCCTTCTGGCTTAGCCAAGCAGTAATAGGCTAGGTCTACGACCCCAGTCCCGACAATCACTTCACAAGTCTAATTGTATTACTCTTGTGGAAGATAAAGATGTTCTATTATTAGCCAATTAATATTCTGATAGCGAGGATAAAGAATTATTCATGGTGTTGCCCCTAAGCCAAATAGTTCAATTGACCTTGATGTCAAGCCAAAATTGTTCTTGCCTAATCTTTTGTGTGACTCTAACGTTGACTTCGATATGGCTTTACCTCTACTCTGTGTTACTGCCCGAGTTGTCACTTTTTTAAAGTCATTGTTCGTTTACACACTTTCTCTATCGACATTAAGTTGTCACCTACTAATTACTGTCATATTGTTTTAGCTTGTAGTTTGTTGATTTTGATGCAAGGTTTAAAAGACAAATAATTTTTAGTCATGAAACTTGTGAGCTTGCATTTGACACACTTTCAGCAAAGATGCTTTCATGGTGAATTTATGCTTTGTTACGTGTTTCTTTGATATGATTTCCAACACTTGTAAAGAAACAAAATGGGTCACTCATTTGAACATAATCTATTAACTGGCCATTACACTAAAATGAATGTTTTTTTTTTTCAATAAAGCAAATTGTTACCTTATCGAGGCACATTCGAGCCACCGTTGCAACAATTATTCATTTCTTCCACTGAGCTAGTGCATTGTGCTACTCATGTAAATTCCATGATAACTTTTGTGAATGAATTGCACGTGTTGTTTATTGGAGTTTCTTATCGCTGCTTGGTCAAAAGGAAATATCGTCCCCTTAGTCACATTAGATGTTGGGAATGATTTCAAATTCACTTATCATCGCATGATTGGTTCCGTTATTTGGTCGATTGCTCCCCTTGGTTAAGAAATAGCAGTCTTTCTCGTCAAAGTCAAGTTCTCTTAACCAAGGAGACAAAAGAGATATTAATTAAATTAGTTTCCAATTTTGATATTTAACATAATTAGGATTTGACTTGATAATATTTCCTACTTAGAATAAGATATTTGAAACTTTATATAAAGGGGTGTTAAGCTTTGTAATAAAAAAAAAATTTGATATAAAAAATTATCTCTTCTTCTCTCCCGTCCGTCAAATTCTCCTTCCCTTTCTAGCTCCCTCCTTCTATCTCCCTTCGTTCTCTTCTCTTTCCTTTTCCCTTCTATAATTATTCCATATCACCCTCGTTGTTATATTTTTGTTTTAGTATCTTTCAATAAAATCAATACTATCTTTTAATTTTGATTTTTGTTGGTGACATCTTTTAAATCAAACGAGTGTCTATTTATTGTATTACGATTATTTGAATTTAAAATACATATTATTATTTCCAGAAAATAAATGCATATGATAGATATAAAAACAAAATCAACAAGTTCAGAAAATTTTTCTTGCATAATTTTAGTTCTTTACAAAAATGTTCTAATACTTAAAAATTCCCCTAATTTATATTCCAAAAGTTTACAAAATAGGCATTTTGTATCCTTGATGTGTCACGGACATGTTCCTTGCGCATTATAAAAGAATATAAGCAATATAGGATATGCCACATGGCATGTCCTAGAAGTGTCGGTTAAGTGTTGAAAAATTAAAAACTACATAAAATATAGGACACACCACATGGCATGTTACATACACTTCCTGGAGTGTCGTGTCCATTGTGTATCAAACACATCACCCCGCTAGGATTGTCCATGATTCATACAATACCAGTCAACTGGACAAACTATAATATTAGGTGTACCACTAATTATCACCCACTAAATATCAAAACTATATTGAATCTATAATCAAACTTCAAATCAAGTATTTTTGCCTGGGAAGAAAGTTATTACCACATGAAAGTGAGTATGGAAACAAAACTAAGTGACTGAAATTATATCAATCTTTATGATGAAACTTCTTCAAGTACTTTTTATGTATAGATCGGTCAACATTAATTAGAACTACAGTACACAAAGTACTGTTATTACAAGGAGGGGAAAGATCAATGATGGCAGGATACCCTATAATATCCCAAAATCTTTTATACCAATCAAAAAAAAAAAAATCCCAAAATCTTTTATGGTCGTTCATAATTATAGGGACACCGTTATCGCACTTTCCTTTTGGTACCCCTAAATGCACCTATAAATACCACACCTAAATCACAACCACAAACAGACACAAATACCACTCTTGTTGAAGAAGTTAAGTTCTCCAATACTTATTTACTACGATTCTCTTTTAATTATTAAAGTAAGTGTAGTCATACGTTATATGTTGAATCGTTTTACATACTTTAAAATACGAAATTCGATTTATAAATATAATATGGGTCCAATATGTGTAAGTTCAAGGGACCTAAGTTTTGTAGTGCTACGCACTGAAATTATACCAACGAAGTGCGATTCTTAATTTCCGTGTCTCCCTGTATATGTTATGATTGTCTCCTTATGTACGTTAAGAATTTTTAAATTTTAAATATGAATTACGATTTATGTGGCTCACTTATTGGGATTTATCTCATTGTTTATGATTTCTCCCCTTTAGGTATTGATGTTTGAGGAGTTGGAGTTTGGAACTGGCCATTGATGGTATAATGAAGATATTATTGGGACAAAAGTTATATGTTTATGAAAGTTAAGTTTTATTTTACAAAATAAAATTTAATGATCCAAAGGGAAAAATTTAGGTTGTTACACACCCTGTTCTCCTAATATGGACATCTGTTCTAAAAATATGGAGATCCAGTTAATGGATAGCTAACCATATAGTTATGTTGTCCAACTGATGATAGGGAATAGAATGCAGTGTGTAAAGTTTTTCCATCTTTACCCAGAAAGTCAGATTCAATGACAGCATACTTAGATATTTGGAAGACAGAGACACTGAGTTTGTTGATCCAGAGTGTCTAAAAAGTAAGGTTCATGTTGCATTAGTAAAGTGGGCTTTCAAAGTTGGTATTGGTCTGGGAGAGCCTTAATGTCATAAAAAGGACGCAATGAATGGGCCCAAAAACAATGTAGTGATATGATATCAAGATGGTGAGTAAAGCTGTAAAGGGGCATTAAACCAATGAAAATGAGATACATGATCAGAGACGAGAAGAAAATTGATGTTGAATGCCTTGGGATGCTCATGGCGAAGGTTCGGTAGTTAAGATCCCTGGGACATGGGTGATAGTTAAGAAGGGGAGGCAAGCAATAGCTAGAGTAAACAATCATTGAAGTAGTAACATTTCAATAAATGATTTCTAAATATTATTTATTCTTTTACTCTTCATGGTTGTTCTCTATTTCTAATGATAGATCTTTTTATCATAACAAGTCCTTTTTGACAATGTTTATGAGGTGGAGATTATTACTATTAGCTAAGAAGCAGGAAACAAGATGATTTCAAGGAGAACCAAAGATTGTGGGTTCAAATATTCAAAATAGATGTCAAGGTGACAGTTTTCATAGGGATGACAAAAAAAAAAATGTTAAAGCCAATACAAGCGAGCCTCACCCCAAACGGGGTAAGGATTTCCACCTAATCTGGTACACGAGGCAAGGATGAGGCGGGGATCATTGTCCCGAGATGAGGGTGGGGGGTGCGGAGAATATAGTCCCATCCTTTTTAAAGTTCATTTCAAAATATAAGTTTTTTATTACCAAAAAAGAAAATAATCATCATCATTTCAAGATAAAACATGAATTTTTCTACAATTTGAAAAAAGTAATAATTTTCACCAATTAAAAACATTAAATAAATTAAATAAATAAATAAATGGGGCAGTGACATGCCCCACCCTACCCCGCCTTGTCCCAAGGTTTGGAGGCGAGACAAGGAGACAAAAATATCAGGACGGAGGATGAGAATGGCTTAACAGACCTCGACCCGCCCTGCCCTGTTGTCATCCCTAAGTTTTCGATATTTCGATGATTTGGATTGGGAGCCACGTTGCAAATTCATTAAGGGCCTAATACGAAGAAGCATGTCTAATCTCTCATTCGTAAATTTTGGGGAATGAATGTTCCAAGTCTTTTTTGCTTTTAGTAGAGGTTTTCCTAAGATGAGTTATTTGTAATTTACACCTGTGGTTCTTTTACCTATAAGGAAATAACAATTCTCCAGTAAAAATAATCAAAACTATTTAAAGCAACAAAAAATTGACCTAGAAATCACGTCACACATCCTAACTATAGGCTATAATTTACGAATCTCAGCAAGGCAAAAAGAAATTAAGTTTCTTGAGAATACAAGCTCATTATAAAGAGTTCTAGTCAAGCTACAGAACACTGTTAAAATTATATGACAGGAAAGTGACTCTATCTATTAATAATTCCAAACTCGTAAACAGACAACTCCTTTCAAAACGACCATCAGGTTGCTCTTTATCATGAGTTGAAGCTCATAAATAAGATATCATTAAAAATTGATGATGTTATAATACGTATTCTGGCTTTATATCCTTGAAAACTACACTAAAGAGTAAAGACTACAACTTCCATGTGAAAATGAGAACTTCAAACGCCACTCACACTCCATGAATATCAGTTCTTTTATTTTAAAAGAAAATACTTATTATAACAAGTGCACCAAATCTTTCTATCAGTTGCTTCATTACAAATAAATTTTTTGACCCAAACATAACTGGATGGATGGGCATAATATCTGGCAACAGCCGTCATGCAAATTCTCTCCTTTGATTATTCTAATATGAACACTATCAAACAATTAATCCAACATGTGTAATTCATAACCTAGATATAATGAATTGAAAAAATTCCATGACACCCCCATCAAACCAGTCTCAGAATGATGAATATCACTCCTTGCTAACTCCAATACATACTCTTTAATCCCTACTGCAGTTCCCACAGTATTGTCTATGGTATCACTTTCATTGGCTTCCAGACCAAATCACACACGAAAGATGTAAATTGCACTCTTTATGGCAAATTAAGAGAACTTCAATCTCTACTTTAACACAAAACTTGAGCAAAAAGAAAATAACACGAGCGAGCAAAAAATCACAACCAAGCATAATGAACCAAAACTGGAAAAAATCAGAACAAGAACCAGACTTATAGCAGAAAAGAGAGCGAATATCAAATTTAGGTACCATCAAATTCTTCTTCATCTGACAGAGGAAAATCCAACCAGGTCTCGGGATGATGTGCAATATTCCTTGCAAAGGCCAAAACTTCTTCCGTGATCCCCACCGCGTCCTCTAGCGTATAATAATCCGCTGATTGCAATAAATTCAAATGATCCCCAAATTGCCCCGGCTTGCCTTCACCATATTCACTCAAGTCTCCCTCGTCCTCCTCCTCTTCTCCCTCCTCCTCATTATCCAATCCTGCCCTCTCCGATTTGGATTCAGAGCACAACAAACCCAATTTCTGCTCCCGAAACGGAGGTGGCGGCGGCGGGGGCAGCGGAGCCAGAAATGAAGCCACGCCCCATAATTGACGCGTAAATTGCTCTTTAAATTCCGATAGATCATCTTTCAGCCCATGTAGATTATTCCGACTATCATCATCATTAGCATCGTCATTAGCATATAACGATCGATCTTTCACGCACCCTTTTTCTTCGTCTTTGGAAGTAATATTTTCTGGGTATTGATCTCCGGGTCTTCCGCCATCTTCAACGTGGGTCAGTCGTGCTATGTCATTTTGGGCAACCAAATCATCATCCTCATCGAGGTGGAGACGGTTGGCGATCGAGCGAGCCAACCAGGACATTATTTCTTACAATTGGATTCTGCTATTAGAAAAAATGGTGATCAGATTGAGAATTTTAAAAAAATGTTAGAGAATGGGGATTTTAACTTTTTAAATGATGGTGTTCGTGTGAGTCATGTGTCTGATTTTGTCCTCTCTAGGATTTTTGCGGAAACGAATTTTGTTAAAAAGGACTTTAGAATTGAAACTTGAAATGAAAGAAATACACTAGTTCAGCGTTTATTTGGTTTAGATTTTTATCGGGTAAATTGATGGATTATGCACGGAGATCGGCATGATCATTAGGTCCCATCATTTCATTTCATATCGTGAAATATTGGAGATGGCTCATGCTATTTCATATCAAATGACTACGTTTGAGCAGCATGTCCAATAGGACGAGTAATTGGGAAAAAGAAAGTGGAAAGATTAGAGTAAGGACATACATAACTAGCAGAATAAAAGACCAAGAACAGGAGGTCGTATCGGTGGGACGTGTGGGAGTATTACACATTATCCTAAGTGTAATAAACTCCACATGGGTGAATGCTTGCTTAGGAAGAACATGTGTTTTTGGTGTGGTAAGCTGGGACACGTTGCTTTAAACTGTATCGAGCCTCCAAAGAAGAAGAATGATGATCATGACAAGAACAAGAAAGGGAAGGCCGAGTTTTTGCACTGAATCAGCATAAGGCGGAGCAGGATCCAGATGTGATTGCACGTATTTATGTTTTTCGATTTTGCATACTCCATCGCTAAGTCTAACATTATAGTTATGAAAACGGGTATTCTATTATTAGCTGATATATCTGCTTACATACTTTTTGATTCAGGGGCTACAAATTCTTTTATCTCTGCATCCTTTGCCGTTAGGTCTAAGTTTGCATGTGTGAAAACGGATAATAAATTAGAGGTTAGCATCCTAAGAACTCTTTGCACAAATTAGATGACTAAGGCGATAAAGTTGGAGATTGACGGAAAGGTACTGCTGGCGGACTTATACCTTTTAGAGATGAAAGACTTCGATTAGAACTCAATCATGCGACCATTCGATGTTATGAAAAAAAGTGTTGTTTCACAAATCGGGAGAGGAAGAGTTCCGTTTCTTTGGATTAAGGTTCAAGTCTCTACCTTGCATTGTATCGGCTTTACAAAGGGAGAATATGCTGCAAAAAGAATCATGTCAAGGATTCTTAGTTAATGTCATCGGTTCCACATATATAGAAACAATAGTTAATGATATCAACGTTGTGCGAGACTTTGCAGACGTATTCCTAGAAGAATTGCTAGGCATTCCACAAGATGGCAAGTAGAATTTACGATTGACTTGGTTCCCAGTCGACACCAGTTTCTAAGGCCCCGTACAGAATAGCGCCAAAAGAATTTCAAGAATTGAAGTTACAGTTGGAGAAGTTGCTGGAAAAATGTTTCATTCGACTAAGTGTATCTCCTTGGGGTGCTCCAATATTTTTTGTGAAAAAGAAAGATGGAAGTATAAGGATGTGCATTGACTATCGAGAGTTGAACCATCTGACTATCAAAAATAGATACCAACTGCTAAGAATAGAAGATTTATTCAACCAGTTAAAGGGTACAACGGTGTTTTCGAAGATCGACTTGAGGTCGGGGTATCATCAGTTGAAGGTTAAGGAAAACGATATACCGAAAACTGTTTTCAGGACTCGTTATGAACATTATGAATTCACTGTCATACCTTTTGGTTTGACCAATGCTCCAACTGTATTTATGGATCTAATGAACCTAGTGTTCCATCAGTACTTAGACTAGTTTGTCATAGTATTTATTGATGACATACCGGTATACTCCAAAGATAAGAAGCAGCATGAAGAACAACTACGAGTAGTACTCGAAACTTTGGGGAATGAGAAATTATATGCCAAATTCAAGAAGTGCGAATTTTAGCTCGATCGAGTGAGTTTTCTTGGTCATGTGGTTACCGCTCAAGGTATTGAGGTAGACCCTGTTAAAGTGGAAGTAGTGACAAATTAGCCTAGATCGACCAGTGTGGGGGAGTTCCCAGCTTCTTGGGATTGGATGGTTACTACAGGAGATTTATTGAGGGTTTCCCAAGAATAGTCGGGTCGATGACTCAATTGACTAGAAAGGGTGCGAAGTTTCACTGGACGAAAAAATGTAAAAAATATTTTCAAGAACTCAAGCAGAGATTAGTTTTGGCTTTTGTATTGACGATACATGAAGGCTCTAATGGATTTGTAATTTACAATGATGCCTCCAAGTTGGGTTTGGGCTGTGTGCTGATGCAACATGGAAAAGTGGTTGCTTATGCCTCGAGACAGTTGAAGCAGTATGAACAGAACTATCCAATGCATGACTTGAAGCTTGTAGTGGTATTATCTCTATAGTGGGAAGTGTGAAATCTATACAGACCACAAAAATCTCAAGTACGTCTTCACGCAGAAAGAACTGAATATGAGATAGAAAAGATGGTTGGAGTTAGTGAAAGATTATGATTGTACCATTCTTTACCATCTCGGTAAAGCTAATGTAGTTGCAGATGTACTAAGTAGGAAAACAAGATCATAGTTAGCGTTTTAACCCACAGTGCAGGAATGTTTGATAAAGGACTTTGAGAAATTGAGATTGGAAGTCATCACACCGCCGACTCATGCTACAGCGAAAATAAAAGCATTTATGATTCAACCTACCCTTCGGGATCGAATCAAGGAAGCACAGGATAAGGGTCCATTCCTACTGAAAATTAAGGTTGATGTTGGTTCAAACAAACGTATAGGGTTCGAAGTATCTGCAGATAACGCGATGACTTTTAGATGAAGGTTTTGTGTACCTAAAGATGAAAGTATAAGAAATGAGATATTGAAAGAGGTAGAAAAAGTATTGTCTGTCAGCAGGTCAAGCTAAAACATCAAAGGCAATCAGGACTGTTGAAGCCATTGGATATTCCAGAATGAAAATGGAAACACATAGCGATGGACTTTGTGGTAGGTTTTTTGAGATCAGCAAGAGGTCACAATGCTATTTGGATAGTGGTTGATCGTTTAACGAACTCTACCTATTTTTTGCCAATCAAAATAAATTTTAATATAGAACAACTCGCACAATTATACATCAGAGAGATAGTGAGATTGCATGGAGTTCCAATCACCATTGTTTCAGATAGAGACCTGCGGTTCAGATCGAAATTTTGGGAAAGTTTGCAAGCAGCCATGTGGATGAAACTAAAGTTTAGTAGTGCTTATCACCCTCAGGCGGATGGACAATAAAAAAAATCATTCAAACTCTTGAAGATATGTTGAGGGCATGTGTTTTGGATCTTGGCGGTAGTTGGAAAACACAACTGCTGTTAGTGGAGTTCGTTTACAACAATAGCTTCCAGGTTACTGTAAGCATAGCCCCATATGAAGCTCTTTATGGTAGAAAATGCAGATCTCATATCCATTGGGATGACGTCGGAGAGAATAAAATTTTGGGTCTTGAAATTATTGAACGAACAGTTAGGGCGGTTGATAAGATTAGAGCAAGAATAAAAAAATACAAGACCGATAGAAAAGTTATGCTGATGGTAGAAGAAAGGCTTTGAAATTTCAAGTTGGTGACTAAGGTTTTCTGAAAGAAGTACCAATGAAAGGTGTATTGAGAATTTTAATGGGAAGCCACGTATATGATATGTGTTTGTTTGTTTTAGTTGTGGTTAGTTTGACACATGTGGAAATCCTAAATTGATGAGACTTAGTCAAATTTTTGTTTCAAATACTCTTATTCAATTACTCTATCTCACTCCCACATGTTTCCCACTATGCACCAACTCTTTAGAGTTTAGGTTATTGTTGCCTATGTATATATAGATGTATGACCTAAAGGTGAGTACACAAACAAAATATATATTTATGCAAGGCACACAAGCAGAGGCAGAAAAATAGTTTGGAACGTGATTTTGGAGTTTTTTTATCTTTCAGGAACTTATTTAATCTAACAAGGTAGGATAACGATGTGCAGTTATTTTATCATGTTTAAATTATTTATTTTCATATTGTTGAATTATTATATTTATGAAAGTTTAAAGATATTATGTGTATATTATGGACATCCGGTATCAAAGATATGATGTTTATTAAGCTCTTACTAGTTTCTAAAGATATGATGACGGTATGATATTTTGACATATGTTTTAAATCTTTTATTCAGGATTGCAACATTATTTTTACGTCCTACTAAGTATTCTCATGTACTCGCCCATTTTTCCCTACTCCTCACAGATTAGTACGGGTCGTCTCAGAGTTTGGTGGTTCGATGTTGTGGTTGTGTCTTATTTCGCTGGACAAAAATCTAAAATTTAGCACGTAACTTTGTTTCCTTTTAAGTTTAATTGCAACAGACATTATTTTAAAATCTAATTCTCGTACGTTTATTTGTATATGGATATGTTTGGATTGCACTTTTAATTGGAAGTTTGAAAATTAATTTGCTTGATGTAGTTGTGTCATCTTCCGCTGCCCATTTCCATTTTTTAAAATTATTTGTTTAGTTGGCTGTTGAACACATTAAAACACTTATTGTTACAATTTTTTCCAATAAATTTTGGTAATGATTCATATTTATTCTATACAAAATTTGGGCCGTTACAATTTTTGGAGGCTTGGTACAGTTTAAAGCAATGTGTCACAACTTACCACACCAAAAATATATGTTCTTTCCAAACAAGCATTCACCCCTGTGGAGTTTATTACATTTAGGACAATGTGTAATACTCCCACTCATCCCACCGATACGAACTCATGTGATTAGTCTTTTATTCTGCCAATTACGTATGTCCTTGCTCTGATCATTCCACTTTTGTTTCCCCAATGACTCCTTGCCCTGTTGCGCATACTGCTCAAATGTAGTGCTCTGATATGAAATAGCATGAGCCCTCTCCAACATTTCATGATATGAAGTGAAATGATGAGACATAATGATCATGTCGATCTCTGTGCGTAGTGATAACCCAAGAATAACTAACCAAGAGAGGGTGAATTGGTTTTTGAAACTTTTTCGACAATTTGTCTCAAAACTTTTCAATATACAAGATATAATTTAAAAGTATGATACTAGAATTAAATATGAAAGTTTGATAACTTAATTCAAGTATGAATATAGCACAATGTAAATGGCAATGTAAAGTAAATTGCAATAATGTAAAGATAACAAATCAATTTAATGGGATTCGATACACAATGTGTTCTATGTCCCCGTTACCAAGCTCTCTGTCATGAACAAGTCCAAATGCACTATAATGGTAACTTACAACAAGTAGTACCAATCCTTAAGTGACTTACAATAAGTAGCACTTATTTTTAAATGACTTACAACAAAGAGCACTTATCCTTATGTGACTTACAACAAGGAGCACTTATCCTTAGGTGACTTACCACAAAGAGCACCTATCCTTAACAACAATTGAGTTTTCACACGACTCTCGAACTACTAAAGTATTAATGATAGTTTTACAATTAAAAGAACTTTCTTAACAAGTGATATAATCAAATGAAGTATTTAGAGAGTTAGGATAACACTTTAATAGATAGCAAATGATAAAGCTAAAGTGTTTATGTTGTAAACTTTGATGAATGATGGATAATGAAATAATTTATATTTTTGTATCAAAGTTTTCAACCTATAATCTCTCCTAATAAATAATACAATTTAAGTATGAAGAGAGATTTACACTTCAATATAAGTGTTGGAAAAGAAAACTTTTATCAAGAATTGAAAGTAGATGAGATTGAGAAAGTTTCTTTGCAAAAAGAATTCTTGATAAGATAGATAAAAAATTAGTTTGATCAATCAAGAAATTCTTTGTAATAAATGAAATAGAATTTAAAATCAAGTAAACTGAATGATATTTAATAAATATACTCTCTTAATTGCTCTTGTAAGTTGTTAAAATGAAATACAAGAAGAGATGAATATTTATAGAGCAAAGGAAGCCAAACCAATCACTTTTGATTGACCAATTTCGGTTGACCGAAAGTGTATAGCCGTTGAAAAAATCAAACCGTTGAAATTTCGGCTGACCAGATCAGCATTTTCGATCGACCGAAAATGTGAAATTTTGGTTGACCAAAAGTTGACTTTTTTTTTTTAATTATGAAAAATCACTTTTATGCAAGTGATGAATTATGGAAATAATTTGAGTTTTGTACACTTTCTAAAAATTGATGAGTTTGTACCTTTACATTTAAGTTCCGATAAACTACTTCTAAGATTTAATCTTCAAATATCTCGTTCTTCTTTTCTTCGAGACTCATTTGACTGCTTCTTCTTCAACGAATGACGATTTGAGTCTTTGAATACTTAAGAAGATGTATTCATGAAAAACTCAAGAAACAAAGTTTATTAGAATCATAAGTGTATTGTTTGTTATAATCAAAACAAGTTGAGCTATATTGAATCATATGTCAACACACAATTCGTTTTCGAACCTCCTGATCTTCTTAACTTCTGTATCTACCAAGTGCAGTACATATCTCGAGATTTGCTCAAATTGTCTCTCGTAATCAGTAAGCAACATATCTCTTTGTCTAAACTGCAGAAACTCTGATTCCTTGAAATCTCTCAAAGCCTGTTTGGTTACTGCTTATTTTGGCAAGTCTCTTAGTACATCATATAACATATTTGCATATTGTAAGTTTTCACTAGCATGAAGGAGGAATGCGATGAATTTCTATTAAAATCCCTAATCTAAGAATTTCAATTGCAGATATGGGATTGAGGGAGGGAACTTTTCTTTGTTGATAGAAGAAGATAAACTTTAGCTAGAAAGGCTATTCATTAAGGAAAGATGCAATCGTAGTTGTGAAAATCTTGTTTTCGAGATACATTACCAAAGCCTAATTACATCTTATCTCTTCCTACTTACACAATTCAAATTGAAGCAGTACTGTAACTATTGCATTGATCAGAATTATAGTTGATGACTTATGTTGCAAGATAGTTATTAGTAATTTTTTGAAGAATTTAATAGATCATCCTCTGAAGTTCGCCTCTCACTTGTTATACTTTGTTTAATTACAGGGCTGCTGCAGAAGCAAAAAAACTCTGAAACCTTGAAGCAAGTTAGTTGCTATATCTAGTTGTAATTTGTTGTTGCCTATATTATTTCCTCATCTCCTGCGGATACTCAGATGACAGGATTTATTTTGCATATGATGTGCTAAAAAATGTTTGTTTTTTTCCATGTATAGACAAAATAAAACTTTTGGTAAAGTTATTTTCAAAGATATTTCATCTCATATAGATTTCATCCTACATTATATGTACTCTCCGCCCACAGAATATACCTTTTCAATTATTTTGTGGAAATGAAACTATTAATATATGAGATGTTAGTGTTTTCAATATAGTGCTCTCGAAATATCTGCATTGACCATGCATTCTCACAATAAAGTTTACTGAATTTAAGCAATATTCCAAATGGATCCATAAGTGTTTGATTGTAATCACCACCATTCAATGATTAGTACAAAGTGCCTACATTTTTATTTGGAGAAAGATTGATATACGTATCCATGCCATATTTCTAATGTTTCTCCAAATTTATTTGTTCATGGTTATGCTGACAGCTGATATCATTTAGTACTAATCACATTCTAGCAATTACCTTCAACTTGATGCATGACCTTCTACATTTTTTGGTAGACTATACATTTGTCAGTTGATTTATTGTTTTCTTTTCTTTTGTTCTACAACTTCTCGGTTGTTTAAGCATACAGATTTTGCGTGCATTAAATAGGGTGATTAGAAGCGTCATCTTTGAATAATAAACGTATAATTATTGAAATATTAAGAAGAATCATTGATTACTATTTAGTATGTTGATATAGCTATTTTATTCTCAAGATGAAATGTTACTTTTATTTAACTTTCTTCTTCCCTATAGGTCACTAGAACCATTGGTTATGGTTCTCCCAACAAGGTAAACCCATAGTGTACATGGAAGTGCACTGGGTGCCAAGAAAGTTGATGCCACGAGGAAGAACCTTGGATAGCCTTAGGAGCTCTTCCACGTGCCTGAGGATGTGAAAAGTAAGAATACAATCTTGCTTCTTGAATCAATGTCATGTCGTTTCCGTTTGTTAATACATAGTGATCTGGATAAAAAATTTCACGAAAATTGGAGTCGCCATACAGCAGAATTGAAGTCTATCTTTACTGGTGACCAACCTTCTGGTTGGGAGAAAGCTCTTCCAGTTATTAGTGCTTGGCATTTTTAATAAGCTCCACGAGTTCGTTTCTTAAGTGACAGCCCTGACCAAAAGAATTGATCAGTCCAATGAACATGAATGGATTACATTGGAGGCCTTGAAGGGGGCTAACAGGGAGGAGGCCAAACTCAGGATGCTCTCTGAAGCTCAAAAAGAGGAGATCGAGTCTCTTGAACCCGAAGTGAAGTCAGTAGGTATTATGGCGGTTCAAAACAATATTGATAACTTCAACCAAACGAAGGAGTACGATGACTTTGCCAACTGTTGGGCTTCATGGAGTGCCCGACTGATGATGACTCATCTAAGAGAAGTGCATCTAGAGCGGGACATAAAATTTCTCTAGGGAGAGTTCGGCAACCTTACTGGAGGTTGGCCTGATATAGAAGTCGAGGAGGAGCCCACCTGGAAGAAGTGGGAGAGGGGGCTATTGTAAATGTAAATCAGTAGTTTTTATCTTTTTTCTCATTATAATAGCTTCGGCCCTGATTTGTTTATCAATGAAATTCTTTGTTTGCAAGTGCTGTCACTTCGCTTGAAACATGTTACTAGACAAACTTAAGCAAACGGATAAAATAAATGTAAATACTTCGCCAAAGCATAACCACTTAAGCAAATAGAAGAAGTAAATGAACGGTAAGTGTAAACACTTCGTCTAAGCTTAACCACTTAAGAAAATGGAAGAAGCAAATGAACCGTAAATGTAAATACTTCGTCTAAGCTTAACCACTTAAGAAAATAGAAGAAGCAGATGAAGGGTAAGTGTAAATGCTTTGTCTAATCTTAACCACTTAAGAAAATGGAAGAAGCAAATGAATCGTAAGTGTAAACACTTCGTCTAAGCTTAACTACTTAAGAAAATGGAAAAAACAAATAAATTGTAAGTGTAAAGAGTTCGCCAAAGGGTGGCACCCATACCTCCACTGATGAAGTGAACATCCTTGGTTGAGATGGTCCATTGGGGGCGTATGCACCTCGGCAATGAGTAAAAATGTGTGAGAACACAGCTAATTCACTTAACCAGGAGTGGCGCCCGCACCTCCCCTAATGAAGTAAACATTTGTGGTTAAGGTTGCCCCCTGGGGGCATATGCACCTCGGCTAGGAGTGAAAATGTGAAAACGCTATTGATTCGCTTAATCGGGAGTAGCACCCACACCTCCCATGATGAAGTGAACATTCTTGGTTTAGGTGGCTCCCTGGTGGCGTATGCACCTCATCAAGGAGTGAAAACGTGAGAGAACACTGCTAATTCGCTTAACCAGGAATGGCACCCGTACTTCCCCTGATGAAGTGAACATCTTTGGTTGAGGTGGCCCTTTGGGGGCGTATGCACTTCATCAAGGAGTGAAAACGTAAGAGAACATTTTTGATTCACTTAACCCAGAGTTGCACCCGTACCCCTGATGAAGTGAACATCCTTGGTTTAGGTGGCCCTCTGGGGACGTATGCACCTCGGCATGGAGTAAAAATATGATAGAACCCTGCTGATTCACTGAACCAGGAGTGGTGTCCGCACCTCCCCTGATAAAGTGAACATCCTTGGTTGAGGTGGCCCTCTAGGGACGTATGCACCTCTACAAGGAATGCAAATGTGTGAGAACACTGCTAATTCACTTAACCAGGAGTGGCACCCACACCTCTCCTGATGAAGTGAACATCCTTGGTTAAGGTAGCCTCCTGGGGGTGTATGCACCTTGGCAAGGAGTAGAAATGTGAAAAAAACACTGTCGATTTGCTTAACCAAGAGTGGTGCCAGCATCTCCCCTGATGAAGTGAACATCATTAGTTGAGGTAGGTCTATTTGAGAATAACGCAGAAGTGAAAACCATTTCATTTAATTGCCAACAATATTTACATGATAGTAGCCCTCATGATCTTCCTACTAGTAATACTTTCTCAAGTGTTCGACGTTCCATGGATAGGGTACCATTCTGCCATCCAAACTTTCAATCTTGTATGTGCCATGTCGCACTTCTTCAGTGACACGGTATGGGCCTTCCCAAATCGATCCCAGCGTTCTTGTTCCCGATTTTTTTATGATGGGAATACTCTTTGTAGTACCAGATCGCCAATGCAGAAAGCCCTTTTCTTCACCTTCGCATTGTAGTAGCACATCATTTTGCATTAGTAGGAGGTGAGTCTAACCTGAGAATCATCTCTCTTTTCTTCAAGGAGTTCAAGCTCAAGCCTTCTTAGTTCGTCGTTCGTTACTTTGTTGAAGTCGATGTGACGGGACGATGGCGCTCCAACTTCTATTGGGCTCATGGCTTTAGCCCCGTAGGTCATGGAGAATATGGTCTCTCTGATTGCAGTTTGCAGGTCATTCGTATGGCCCAAAGAACTTGGGGAAGTTTGTCAACCCACGCCCCTTTCGAAGCGTCCAACTTTCTTTTTAAAGTGAGTTTGATGGTCTTGTTGACTGTTTCGACTTGGCTGTTAGCTTGGGGTGATAAAGTGTTGAGAAAAACTTTTTAATCCCAAGCTCATTGCATAGGTCCCTAATTTTCTTGTTATCAAATTGTTTACCATTGTCTAAAACCACGGAGTGGGGTATGCCAAACCTGTATATAATGTTCTTCCAAAGAAACTTGGAGGTGTTTGCTTCGGTGATCTTGGCCAATAGCTCAGCTTTGACCCATTTTGTAAAGTAATTGATCTCAATAATAGCGAAGCAGGCATTCCCTCTTTCCCTGGGCAATGGCCCAATAAAATCGACTCTCGCTTGGAAAATGGCTAAGGGCTCGACACGACCTTGAGTTCTTGAGATGGCTGTCTTTACACATTGGAAAAACGTTGGCACTTATTGCACTTACGCACGAATTGTATTGAGTCCCTCTTCAGGGTAGGCCAGTAGTACCCTTGCCTGAGTACCTTGTGTGCCGGTACTGGACCTCCAAAATGATTGCGACAAACTCCTTCGTAGATCTCCCTTAGGATGTAATTCGCTTCTTCACCTCCTGTGCATCTGAGGAGGGGAGATGAGAAGTCGCATTTGTACAGCATATCATCCTGCAGGATAAAATTAGCAGCCCTCCTCCGAAGTCGATGAGCTTCGACTTCGCTGTTCGGTATAGCTTGATTTTTAAGAAAAGCAATGATTGGTTCCATCCACAGAGGGGTACCCTCTATCCACATCACTTATTCTTTCCTTACGATAACGGTTCGGTAAGGTTTTCTATTGTACTTGCATCAGTTCAAACCTTTCGAAGTGAGAAAGGAATTCCATGACTAGTTTCGGGTACGCTGGCACGTGCTTTCCTCTACCCACAAAATTCCCGTTGACCTGGTTTACCACTAGTTGTGAGTCATTGTTGATGGCCAACCTTTTCACTTGCAATTCTTTAGCCAAATGGAGGCCGGCCAGGAGTGCTTCATATTTAGCTACATTATTGGACGCTTTGAATCCGAGCTTCAATGCACAGTTAAGTTTATGGCCTTCCATATTCACTTCAATTTCAATAGCCTTGGCAAATTTAGCAACAAAGTTAGCCAGGGCATGGCCCTTAACTACAGCCTTGGGTTTGTAGATTATGTAGAACTCGCTAAGTGTTACTGCCCACTTTAGCAGCCTCCCCGAGGCATCTGGTTTTTAGAGGACTTGCTTCAGGGAGAAGTTTGTTAGTACGTGGATGCTATGGGCTTGAAAATATGGCCTCAACTTTCGAAATACGGTGATCAAGGAAAGGCAAGCTTTTCCATGTTTGGGTAGCGTACCTCTGTTGGTAGCAAGGCTTTGCTTATGTAGTAAATGGGCAACTGGTACGTCTCCTCATAATTTGGAAGGCCTCGTTCAAGTGCTTTACATGCTTCTCAGCTCGGAGGCTTTTACAAGTATATCTTCGAAGTAGACTTCCATTGTTTTGCAGAGTTGATCAGTGAACATCTTGTTTACTAGCCTTTGATAGTTGGCTTTAGCATTTTTCAATCAAAAGGCATCACCCTATAATAATATAGTCCTCTGTCTGTGATGAAAGAAGTGATGTCCTCATCGCCCGAGTACATGAGAATCTGGTTGTAACCCGAATAGGTATTCATGAAACTTAGCAATTCATGTCCGGTGGTCAAATCTACCAATTGGTCAATTCGAAGAAGTGGAAAACTGTCCTTCGGGCAGGCCTGATTGAGATTGAAGAAGTCAATACACACTCTCCACTTACCATTATGTTTTTTTACCAACACAGGGTTGGATATCCACTTCGGATAGGTAGCTTTCCTAATAAGCCATTGCTGATTAATTTCTCCACCTCCTCATTTAGAGCCTCGTACCTTTCAACGTTCAAGGCTCTCATCTTCTGCCTGTGTAGGGTTTGACTTGGGCCAATTTGTAGATGGTGGCAACTTACCTTTTGGTCTATTTCAATCATGTCCTCGTGTTTCCATGCAAAGACGTCAGAGTTCTTGCGGAGGAAGTATTTCAGACTTTTCTTCGCTCCCTCTTCCAAATCTTTTCTCACTTGAAGGACTTTGAGGCATTTGGGGATCCACCGAAAAGCTTTCTAGCTCCTCCATTAGAGCAGCTTGTGATTTTGATTCAATAATCCGTTGATCCAGTTCTTCCAAGGCTACCTTTTCAGGTCGACCTTTCATAAAAGCCTCTGTCATTTTGACATCTTCCCCTTCTTTAGGGGCTTCAGACATTTCAATATTAAGTAGCACCATGTTAACTCCTTGTGGCTCAGCCTTTCTCAAGGAATTGAGATAACACTCCCTTAAGCCCATCTGATCACCTCGGATAGTGGCTATTCCTTGTTCATTGAGGAATTTCATACACAGGTGATGGATGGAAATGACCACCCATAGTTCCTTTAAGGTCGATCTCCATAGAACTCCATGGTATGCAAACTGGCGGTCAACTACCAAGAATTCCATGAAATGGTGTGCTGTTAGAGGCGTGGCTCCCATTTCAACAACCAAGGTGATCTTTCATCTCGGAATAATGTTTTCTCCGCTGAACCCGTATAAGGGAGAAGTCATAGGGGTGAGTTCATGGTCTACAGCCATCTTATCATAAGTAGAACCAAATAAAATATTAACTAAACTCTCGTTGTCTACTAGCATGCATTTTAATCCATTTCGAGCCACCACAACTCTCACAACTAACGCATCACAGTGAGGGTATTGTACGCCTATCGTATCTTCCTAAGTGAATATAATGGACTCTACTGACCTTGTCCATTGTAGCTGGCTTACTATATGGCTAGCCATATGTGGGTCCTTGGTCTCCCTGGTGTAATTCATTTCCGTATTTCTTGACTCACTTCTTACTTGTGGTCGTCCAATAATTTGTCAATTTCTCGAATGTGTTGATGTTCATTTGTGGCAGTCTGATCCCTCCTGGGCTGCTGTCCGCTTCTGGATCTCTCCATGTCCTTATTTTTATCATTCTGAGGTGAATGCCACCTCGTTTCACCCCTCATTGGTATGTTTTGCCTTGGCACTTCACCTTGAGGCAGTTCTCCATGGTGTTACGGAGGTTGTTTCTAGTGAATCATGCTACTTCCCAGCATTCACTTGTGTCCTAGCCATATATATGGTGAAACATGAAATATGGCTGTGACTCCTCCCGAGGCCTATTCCTTAGCCCCCCGCCTCCTCCTCCATTCCTAGAAGTAGAGGGTCTTCCAGAATTTCTGGTTGCAGTGTTACTACTAGGTCCAATTTTTTCGTAAGCCAGTGTTGGTACTGCATTCAGAGTGGCTGTAGCCAATTCCTATCCCTAAGTGGGAGCTATTGCATGCCCAGCCTGAGTCCACAGCTGGCTAACGATCTGAGAGGTGGGTCCTCTGTCGATCTGTCTCTCGGGTGGGAAAAGTCCTTATGCCGCCCTGTTCCGATAATCAATCATATCTTCATTGATAATCTCAACTTTCATCATTTTCTACCAGTTCATTGTAGGTGTAGGGGTTTTTACTTTGAATATCTCTCCAAAAGAATGTATTCATATTCAGTCCTCCCTTCAGAGCTGAGAGGGCTTCTTTGTCCATGACTTGTTCGCAATAGGTTATTTCATCGGTAAAACAGGCGAGGTAACTTTTCAGTATTTTCCCGACCGCTTGTCTTATGTCCTGGAGGCGCTGGATAGGGGCCTCTCCCTCATTCTTTGACAAATATTGGTTCAAAAATGCCTTCTTGAGGTCCGGCCTGCTCCTGATGCTAAAAGGTGCCAACCTGCTATACCATACTTCGACCGCGCCACTGAGTGTTAAGTGAAAGGCCCTGCATTTCAGAGCAGGCATAGCGTCTCGAAGACTCTTTTGCGTTTTGTATTTATTGAGGTATTTTCTGGGTCACCTCTTCATTCATACTTGGAAATTTTGGGGGGAACAAATTTCTGTGGCATGGGAAAGCTACGGAGCTCCCTAGAGAAAGGGAGGTTATCATCGTCATCATCTAGCTCGTAAGAATGGCATGGCTCGTCAGAATCGTTCCCATCTACCAAAAGGCGAGGTGGCTACTATGAAGTTCCTCGGTTCTCCCAATCAACCAGGTTTCGCCTTTCTCGCCTATTACTAGGCGGTGGAGCCTGAACTTAGCTTTGTATGCATTCTCGTGGACGAGTTGTTTGATGGGTGGACTGATCCCTATTTCTAAGCATTTGTCCAATCCGATCAAACATACTTACAGACCTCTGAGGCCACTCTTCATAATCTGGGAGAAAATTATCTCCCCTAGCCGGAGCGCCGTCAGCTAGGACGACAGTGAAGTTGGAAGTGTCTATTCCCACTTCCCTTTCAGCTGGGGTTTCTCTTTGTGGACTCTGATGTTCTCTGGCTCAACTCCGATTCATCTCGCTGGCTCAACCTCATAGGATTCTGATGGGCTTGGAAGCCCCTTGATTTTGTAACTGCATGAGGAGTTCCTGCATGGCTGCATTTTGGGCCACGATGTTCCTCATGTTAGTGGCCATGTGTCCCACTTCAACAGTCAGCCGTGCAGCAGTTCTCCCTCTTCTGTGATATCGATGATACGGCAGTTGAAGTGTAACATTATTCCTGATGATCTCTTCTTCAGAGATCTCTCCATCTCTCCTTGGATTCACTTCTTCATTGCTAGAGCTCATTGGTTTGGAATTACAAATTTTCTTCTTCTAGATAATGGAAACTTAGCTTATGGCTTGTTCTTTCTTCTAGAGCAAATCCCTTTTTCAAAGGAGAATTTCAACCAAATATTCCGATAAGCTTTTTCTTTAGTGGGGATACTTATGGTTATAGTAACATTTCCCACATACGATGCCAATCTGTTGATCCTGAAAAATGGTTCCGACACGTGGCCAACAGAATAAGTCTCCACCTATGCTCTTCCTTGCGCATGGTAGCACGTCGTTAGTCACTCGTGACCTCTTTCGGTGAGGGTGGAAGCGATTGCAAGCACTCTGATGGTCAAGTCAATATTTTAGTCAACCGAATAGTGATGTCCAGAGGTGAAGTGGTCATCGGGACGTGGTTGAGAACATGTGTAAAAATAGTGAAAGATTCTTTTGAATTAAAGACTAGAATGCCAAGATTCGAATGAGAACCCTTCCCTTACCATAGTGTAGGGGTATTTATACTAAAAAGGGAAAGAAAAGAATCGTTGGATAGGGACACACGTGGCTTCTGATCCCAAATAGGTCATCCTTCCATATGCGTCAGTTTGTCAATCTATAAGTTGGCGGGCACTAAATGATTTCTGACATAGCAATTGAGTTGACCGTTTGTAGCCTGTCACATGTCCTTTGGATAGATCTTATAAAAGATATTGGTCGAGGTGTGGCGAGGCAGATTTGAGGCGTAAGTGCAGGCCTTTGCATCTGTCGTGAATGGCAGATGAGTTTGGTTCTTCTACGAGGTGGGGCAATAGTGTTTCAGTTCGAACTTATGGAATCGGTTCGTCCGACATGGATTCAGTTCGTCTCCACGTGGCAACACCACATAAGTTCGGTGAATGAGGTAGATGGACGAGGTGGAGGGCCTCAGAAGGCCCGTAACATTATCAGATTCAGTTAATTTGCTAACCTAATCCAATGAACGAATCTCCTGTTAATTCTTAAAACTCTACATATTAACGTTACCTTAAAAAAATACAGTATGTGCATTGCACGAGCGTGAGACTAGTCATAGGAAAAGACTATAATTTATACGTATCCACATGACTAAAACGTCAATGGCAGGGATTGTATCTTGGGTCCCCACTCATTCACATCTCACCTAACAATAAATATCCATTTAATTTCATAATGATGTCTAAATCACATCCTCAATTTTACACTGCTTGTCTGTGGATGTCTTGTCCTTTTTCTTTATATTGTTGTTAGAACTTTATATTACTATTATTATATTATCAAATTTGTATTTCTCACTTTTGTAAATGCACATATCATGTCACGCAAATCGATATTATGAACGTCATAATATGTAAACTATAGGTTTCTATTTGTCTCACGAATTCAATATATACGCGTAATGTACATTGATCTAATAATATTGTGAACCAATAACATTTTGTTATCTTTTTGAAAGCAGATATATTTTATTTTCTTATTAATTGTCCAATTAATTATTATGTTCTTTTTCTTTTTAATAGTATTATAATTAATTAATTTAGTACTCGTAGATCTAAATATTACAAATAGTTTGTTGTTACCCTTGAAGTTGTATAACATTATTAGCTATATCAACGAGCCGAGCCGAGACAAAAAAAAAAGTCGGGCTCGACTCTATCTTTTTTGGGCAGAGCTTTTTTCGGCCCGAGCCGAGCCAGCAAAGCCTGACCAAGAAAAAGGAGGCTCGGCCCGAGCCTTAGCGAACT
>CAIGRB010097950.1:0-16923 GCA_903798255.1 Fraxinus quadrangulata | reverse complement strand
CCCCCCCCCTCCTCTCTCTCTCTCTCTCTCTCTCTCTCTCTCTCCAACTAGTAGTTCACCGTTGTATGGGCTTCGTCGCTTCTGCCACTCACCGGAAAAGAGCTCTCACTGATGAGTACACATGAAGTCCTAAACCTATAAAAATTCTCAAATTTCATTCCACCTATAAATATCGCGAAGGATCAGATTTGACTGTTTGAATGAAAAATAAATCAAGACACGAGGAATTTGCCACAAGTGGGAACGAATTAGATCGCAGGCTTGAAGAATTGTAAAAAAAAACGATTGGTATGCTTCTCAGCACATTTTGAGTTTTGAATTCATTTTGGATTTTGTATTTTGAGTGTCCATTCTGAGATTGTTGAAAATATATTTTTTTTACATTTTGAAAAATTATTTTGAAAACACCCAAATTGCGTTTTGAAAATTTTGACTTGATTATAACTGAAAACACAAAAAATGACAAATTTGTCGTTTTGAATTTTTTTTGTAAATTTTGAACTTATCAAAAAACGCGTTTTCGAAAATATGAAAGAAAACGCATTTTCACTGTTTTGAAAAATCGAAAACGACTTAAAAATAGTAAAGAGAACACGCCATTAGCTTCTTAAGTTTCCAATTTTTGCTTTTTCAGTTTGTACTGCAGTAATATGATAATCCATTGTCAAAGAAGCTGAACGATATCGTCAATGAGATATGGCGTCAGAGAAGTTCCTACCTACGGTATTAACAATGATGTTTTGGGAAAATAACTGTGACTGCTTCACTGAATACACTCGTTTTTCTACTTGCACAATATTTTCAGCGAGTAATTTTTTCTCTCTGGCATTGCAGCTTATAATTGTGCAGAATAGAGGACAAGATTCCAGGCGGGCTTTCATAGGTCGAGTTTCTAACACATATCCATCAACTTATTCAATGATTACCTTAAGAGGATGGCTACAGAGGATTTCAAGATCCAAGATTGCAGATTTTTACCATAGTATTGTGGTGGATAGCAAAACGGATAATAACTTTGTCATAGGTGGTTTGATTGTTAAATGGTTTTCCATACTTGATTAGAGGTTCTTGATTGTGATAAAATAAGTCATGCTTTCATTTATATCTTTATATAGGTGTTTATGATCTCCTGTGCAAGTAAAAAGTTGAATTGTACAGTAAGTTTACTTGTAGATGGATAATATTGTATCATTAAGGATGCTTGCCAAGTACGAAACAACCAAATAAATGTATTAGTGTCATCACTTGATAGTAATCCACGTCCAAATAAAATTGAGTGTTCATGGTGATTAACACCTACAAAAAGTGCAGAGGACATGTCATACTTAGCCACTGTTTGATCCACATTAATATTTTCATTCTCATTTTTCTATTTATTTTCAACTACACAATCTTCTATAAAATAATATTTTCCATCACATTAATAATTTTTCTTTCTTTTTCAACCACACATTCTATATCAATATACTATTCGAAAATACATTCTTCCAAAATAATGTAGCTCAAACACACCCCTACTCCCTTCATCGCCCAAAATAAGTTCCTAATTCGAGCATTATCATCTACATCCGTCATATAAAGGAAACTTTGAATTCTTTGCTTGCATCTGAACAATATAATCATGAATTACTTTAGTATCCCCAATACCAAGTCTTAATTGTCTTCTTAAAAATGTAAATTCTACAATCTTTTTCCAAAAGGTAGACATTATCTTGACCCATAGCTTCCACTACAAATGATTGATAATTCTTTGTCACACCTATCCCAGCTCGAACATTCAATTCAAGCTTTCATTAAGCACCGATACTAATTTCCAGAGTAAAATCTTGATTTTTGTGGACTCAAACCATGATTGTGCTCAAGTGTAATAGAATTAATCTTGTACTTTCCATCTCCAAATATAGAAGCATTAACTCTAGCTTTCTGCCCACTTTTTGTCAATGGGTTAGGATTGAGGTAATTTTGTTGTTGAGACCTTGAATTTCCAGCAAGAGAACACGAGAAGCAAATCCATTTTAAATTTCTTTGTGATCATAATGATTACCTTATAATTCCAAAACCTTCTTGTTTTCTGTATTGTTTATAGCACTCATCAAGGTTGTTCACTGAATCAAAATGCATTCCAACTTTGGGCGCTTGCATAATCTCTTTACAAACCAAGTTCTTGTGCTTGATCACTTTTAAATCTATTAACTCCAAGAATCTGAAATACATTTTAAGTCTATTAAAATTCAAGAATGTGAAATACGCAAGACTTGTTCTTCCACCTATAAGCAGCCTGCGTTTTGTGTATGAAGTCAAGAATTTGATACAAAAGCATAATTTACCAGTAGAAGATCAACTTTATAGCAATTTAAATGAAAAATCTAATTTTCTCCTTGGAAATATGAATTTAGTCAATAAATTAGTTTCAAAAAACAAGACCATCAGTGCCAAAAAGAATTAAAAAAAAAAAAAAACTACAAAGACTTGAATCCGAAAATCTACTAAAAATTAATGTTCTTCAAGAATCCAGTAAAGACCTCGGTAAAAATCTCATGTAAGTTAATGAGAAGTATACCATTTATTTTTGCAATTCTTCTAGCCTGCGATTTAATTCAGCGAGCTCTTTTCCGGTGGATGGCGTAGGCGGTGAAGCCAATATGACGGCAATATGCTATTGGGAGGTTTGGCCGCTTGGGAGAGAGAGAGAGGATGTTACGGTAGTGAGTGGTTTGTTTGTGGGAATATGAAACATTTTTTCTCCGTTAACCCATTTGACTCTCTCTCCCCTTTTTTAATTTAATGAAAATGAGTAATTACTCTTAAATTAAATATATATGCCAACGCTATGTAGACGGACTCCCGTAGTCTTCACTACGAATAGCAAGGGTGATGGGCCTAGTTAATCTTTACTTACGGAGCCTATAGTACATGTTTTGCATATGCGGATAGTTGATTTCAATGCAACACGTGAATTAGAGGTTTCGTCCCTGGTTTCAATGCCACACATATAAATGTTCTGTCTCCCCTCAACGAGTCACTACAGCATTTGAGATCTTTACATACAACATAAGAGAAATGATCTACTAAACGCCCGTGTTAAACAACAATGACATGACATTTTGTTATGGATATGATGAAGCATTGACAAGCATGTATAAAACATACTAAACTACAGGGGTGTCGTGATGGTGAGGAGAAACACGAGCTTCTTATGATAAAATCACTCTATAATAATCATAATATTTGCAGTTAACCAAATATGCATGCCTACATAATTCCCATAGAAGACCTCAAAGTTACATACTCCAAAGAAGCTACTTTTGAGTTTAGCCAAACATGCTCAAAATAAATAAACCTGTGACTTGAGTGGCATTTCAACGTACCATTTCATGGGATGCCTTCACCACCCGATGTTATGATTGTCGTCTTGTAAGCATTTGCATTCTCTGGTTTTCCAAGTGAGAAGAAAGTCTGGCACACTTCTTTCTCGTCTCCTCTAATTCATTCTCCAATTCCTCTATCTGTTTTTCAGTTTAAATACATTAATAATTTTAATCATAATAATAAGATGCAAGTATCGACAAATATATAAATATATGAATATATGCACCAAGTATTTCTTTAACTACCACAATACGTAATAACCAAATCATAAACTGCTCGTGCTAGTAACTAAAAAAATTCAATACCGTTGTTTTCAATTCAACTTCCTTCTGTATGTGTACCTGACACCTGCCGGAAAGGATTCAGAGTCAATTTCTTGGTAGCCATAAAACTATAAATAAGCAAATAAAGGACCAAAAAAATTGAACTTTGATGGAATCAAAGATATTCTGTTTAGAACGTCATCACTTCCCAGTGATGCACAAAAGGCACAGCGAGGCAGATACATCTGCGGATCGAATTGATTGTAGAACTTGAGTTTAATTACCTGATTTATAAGGGAACAAATAATATCATCATCTAGACGAATGAACAGATTAACCTGCAACAATGATTAATTACTATTGCTACAAACAAGCTCATATTTCATCTCCGTTACCTTTTCTCAATAATAACAAACAATTTGAAATAACTGAGTTGACCTCTAGAAACAGTATTCGTCACACGAATATACATTCGTGCATGGAAACATATTATATACTATCTGCAACAGTTGGTTATGGTCACATGCCCCTTCCTACACCCCTACTTCTAAAGTTAACAAACCAAGTTTAATATTTTATGTTTCTTCAGGCGGTATTAGATTATAACTGATATGAGCAAATACTATTTACCTATTGAACAGCTGGATGTTCTCTTCAGATATCTGATCAATTGATCTAGAATTTAAACCATCTAGAGATGCTTCTCTGGCAGACCCCTGCAACCGGTGCCAGTTAACCAGAATAAGCAAGAAAAACAATCTCTCATTTGTCTAGATAAAAGTTATGCTTGGGAACAAATTAAACTTAAGTATGGGCATATAACGTTCCAACAGCAAGGAGATCAACAAATTTCACTCCTCAACAACAATACATGCTTGAAGGAGACCATATTCACAAGGCATCAGGCACAAAGATTCAGCCAGGTAAGGAAAAATCACACTTACAGCTACAGGCCCAGTAATATTAGGCAATTTTCCACTGACACTAGTTGTGGTGGTACGAGTTTGTTGACCAGGCAACTGATGCAGCAGATCATCGGAAAGATCAATAACAGTTTGAACTGGATGCATGTGACTATCAGTTGCAGACTGCTTTTGCATACTAGCTCCATCTCGAGATTGCACAGTATATTGGTTTTGCAGATTACCCTTGTTCCTACCATCAGGCTGGTGTCCTATCAAATGACAGTGACCTTTCCTGCATCATCCATTATATACTTGATTTTTCACATTTTGGAGGAACTTAAATAACATAGGACTGTGTGAAATCCTATTGTGAAATAAACTAGTTCAGTTATGTAGAAAGGCAGATGGAGACATAAACACACAGAGATATGAAATTTTTTCTTTATGAATGGATAATACCAGTACGGCAGTACTGAAAGTCGTCCATTATAAGGATCATTCGCCATGGTTTCATATTGGTTTACTAGAGAACGATTTCATTTTATTCTTTCTACAGCAACTGCTATTAAAAGCTGAGAGAGATGCACCAAAATGGCATATCTTAGTCAATTATTAACCAACTAGATCAGTTTCAGATACCTTACATGAGACTTCAAGCAATATCGTGCAAGGGAAATGAGGCAGGAAATAAAATTCGTTTAAAGACAAACACAACACAACACAACACAACAAAAAACATTGCCTTTTCCCAATAAAATTGTGGTTGGCTACATAAATGCATTTTTGCCAGTCCAGTTCATTGATACATCTATTGTGAGATCCAAAAGTAACTAAATCTTAACAATCACAACTGCCATGTTAATTTTGGTCCACTCTTCTCTCTTCTAACTTATTATCCTTAGATAGCATCAATCGTATGAAAGAAAGCTTCTTTAGTTTTCGCTTCCTAATTACCCAAGTATTTTTCTGTTTAACTTATCCTCAACCTTGCCGCCTCCACTTGTTGACATATATTCTCATTTCTTATGTTCACATATCCATCATAGCATCCTCAGTTCCACTATGTTCATCTTAAGATTTTTATCCTTTAACAACCCAACATTCAGTACCATAAAGCCCAGTAGGTCTAATAACTGTGTAAGGTCCAATAACTGTTCAAGGTCTATTAACTGTTTCATAGAAACTGACTTTTTCCTCCTTGTGAGGATATCCGCCTACCACATAAAATTCCTGCAAAACTTCTCTATTTCATCCACCCTGGTCTAATCATTGCATTACCTCTTCATCAATTTCTCATTCCTTGTTAATAATCGCATATAAATATTTAAACCAATCCTATATGGTAACTCCACTATTATTCCCATTCCAAATATTACTAGGCTTATGCTAAATCAATAAAAACTATATGCACACTGTGTTTCTTTTCTCCATGCATTTGTAGTCAATATCCTAAGCACGTAAATGGCTTCCATAGTAAATTGTCCAAGCACTATGAAAAACTGAGTTTCTGATAACTTAAGAGTTTCACATTAATCTATGCCCAATTGCCCTTTCCCATAATTCAGCAGAGATGGCTAATGAGTTTATTACCTTTGCAGTTTGTACAATCTCAAATATCTACTCAATCACACTCTTGGTTTTAATTTAACTGCTTCATACTTTTCAAAAGCCTCCACACTTCTGTCTTTTTGTAAGATTATATAGATTCTCTTTTAGTCTTGATTTTCATTTAAACCATGTTCCGCACCATATTTATTTATCAGCAGGTTTCTACCCTTAGATTCTCTAAAACCTCATTCCCTAGGTTTCTAATGTAACTAGTCACCTTATTCCACATCATGTTACTCTGTCTCTATCCCACTTCTTCCATCCTTAAATTTCACATAATTTTTTTACCCTCCAGGTTCCACCATCTTGTTATATGACCTCAAACATCTTTGCCTCATTGGTAATTCCTTTCCGTTTCTTAACAACATCAAGCATCACCAACCTATTGTGCATTTCAGCTCTAACAAGGACCAATCACCTTCCTATAAAGACGGAATCTATTTGTCTAAACCTCTGCTACTTTTAAAAGTTATAAGTTGGGTCTCTTTATCGATGCATGCATTCGCTAACACTAAATGATAAGCAATCCGAAGCCCAAAATTGTATTACCTTCTTCATGTTGATCTCCTGAGCCAAACATTACCATGAACCGTTTCATATCTTGAGTTACTTTTACCCATATGACTGTTTAAACCACCCACAACAAGTATATAATTAACCAAGGGTTGACTGAATAAATCCATACAAGTCATCCCAAAACTATTGTTGTCCAATCCTATCCATATGCACTGATAACATTAATCGACTCTTCTCTTAAAGGAAGTATAACCAATATTATCCTATCCCCAATCCGTTTAACTAGTAATGTATGACCCCATTTTATGAACCAACTTCAACAATTATTCCAACTCCAACTCTATTATTCTCCTTGCCCATATCTGAAAGTTTATATCCCATGTTCCCTATTTCTTTTGCTGTCTCCCCGCTCATTTGACCTGTCCATTAGATGACAGGACCCTTGCTATTCAACCCCTCATGGCGTCAAAGCGTTGAGTTGCTTATGGGGTACACCAACTAAGCCTTGCTGATTTTTCACTACTACACACGTCACTAGTAGGGCTACCCCAACAAATTGTACAAGTGGAAGCAAGAGAAATTATTGGCTGACAAAAACAGAACTAACCTGAGTTTCAACTTAATAGAGATCGTGCAATATAATGATACTGCTGAGCTTGATTAAACTTAAAAATAAAAAGCAAATAAGTAAAGAAACAATACCAATATTCCATAACCATTTGTTTCAACCTCATCTCCAGCTTGGTAAACAGAGATGACCTCTCAAAATCCTGTTTGTCATGTGCTGGTTCTATGAAATTTGCTTCCAGTACTCCTGAATGCAATAGATTAGTTAGTTTCAAAGAACTAGTAGAAAAGTAGCCTGAACTAAGAAACTGTATATCATTAAGCATTACCAACAACACCGTCTCCTTTACAAGAACCATCCCCCGTGACTTTCCAGAAGGGCTGTTGGAACACAACATTTTAAACATCAATGTAACTTGAGATTTCCCTCATCATTTAAATGTGAAACTTCAGTATCCGTTCATTAATTATTTCCATTTCAGACCACGGTTTTGCTGTAGACCATTTTGATTACCTCAAATTATAAAAATCCAGCTGTTTAAACTTTCTTTCAAAGAATTATTCAGATATACCTCATATTCAACCACTGTCACAAAATTAAATATATGCATGAAGGCCGGGAAATTAATATACTAAAACCTCACATCGGCCATAATTAGACGAAAAATCAAATTATGTGATTATTAGGGAAATGAAACTACACCAACGGATTTTTCACATATTAGTACGTGTACCCTGATGAGACGATTTTTATGGTATACGTTGAATCCACAAACTTTAAGTGCAGGTGCTTCTTTAATAAAGCCAATGGTTGTTTCCACCATCACCTACCACGGAAGGACAAAAAAATTAGAATACCAAACATTGATAAAAATAACCAATAAACCAATACTTCTCTAAAATCATCCTTCCAAAATCCACCCCAATCCGCATCTTGACCCCAAACATAATTGACCACCATCACAGCAAATATCCATTACTAATTCCAGAAATACCACAAATATCAACTTCCACCAACATTAGCAGGTTGTAATTTCATTGTCCGTAACATTTCATGCAAAAACACTCAATCAAAATGAGATCTACCTAATTGATTTTTTTTCAAATTGAATAGAAATCGGATCAAACACCCCCTCATAAAACTATTGCAAATCATACCTCTCTTGATGACACACCAACAGTGGGCCTGTATGTGATTGCTTTTGAGTATTTCAAGTCATCCACAATATATAACTGCTGAACAGGCTTCCCTCTTAAAATAATTTTGAAGTTCGTAAATGTTCTGAGATAAAGTATTGATGCATAAGCCTGAAAAGAGACATGTACTGCAATTTTTATTCATTAAGAGAAACTTAAGAAAATAATCTAAGAAGTGATGGTCTAAAAAAGCAACCGGTC
The DNA here is from genome assembly GCA_903798255.1 of Fraxinus quadrangulata. Taxonomy (NCBI): domain Eukaryota; kingdom Viridiplantae; phylum Streptophyta; class Magnoliopsida; order Lamiales; family Oleaceae; genus Fraxinus; species Fraxinus quadrangulata. The sequence continues at coordinate 8,297 of CAIGRB010097950.1, read as the reverse complement.
TATGTTGGACATGTACACTTGTCTGACAAACTTAAAGCTTGTTTGGAAAAGATTTTTCAAAAACCTATTTCCCCAAAATCATTTTCAACCACACATTTTATTGAACCCATAATTTTTCTTCATCTTTTAACCACACATTCTTCAGAAAAATCATTTTTCACGTGAAAAATCACCTGTAGTCACTTGTCCAACACATTTTGGCTGGGACAAAAAATAGAAGTTTTTAATTCACACAATTCATGGGCTTTACCTTGTTGTATGTCGGACAGCTGTTGAACTTAAAAACATCAGAAAATATAGATAGTGAAGATTTAAATTTCTCATACAAAATTTAGCTATCTTTTAGAGGAAAAAATTTACATATAAGACAAAAGTATCATATCAATTCAGTTGCAATTACAGCTATTGCTGCTAATGGGAAAAATAAATATTTAACCATTTATTTTTTCATATGTTGTTTCTGGCTCTTTAAAAATAAAGGTCATATCCATGTAGAGTTGTATCCAGGTCTTGAGCCTGAAGTCTGTGTTTCTTAGAAAATAAGAAATGAGGAGAAGATAAAGTTTAATTGTTACCCTTAGTGAAAAGCGTATGCGGTAGGAAATATGAGATTGTAGTTCAAGGACCCTCTTCAATGTTTTGGATGGATTTCCCCGATTAGCTTCATCTCTCAACCTAATATCCTACATCAAAGGGTAATCAGAAATATTTTTTTAATGAACAAAAGTCAAAGAATGTCACAAATGTTTCTAACATATCATCGGTAACAAATAACCGTTGTTACTTGAAACCAAGAACCCAAAAATGTGAAATATGAATAGCTGAAAATAAACTATATAGTAGCCAACAGAAAAGATCATATGTCATATACCTTCCTTTAGGACAAAAATTATAAATCATTTATAAATGGTCAAACTTCATTTTGAACCGCACATTCCAATGTCTACAAGTAGTATCCACTTATCCATCACTCATTTCTATCAATTTATATATTAAACCATTTATAAATTCTTCCCAAAGGAAGGCATAAATATATAGAAAGACTTCAAAAGAAGAGTCGTTCATTAAAACCAAATGAAGTACTGTTTCTAGCTAAGCCAGAAAGCCTATGTGAGAAGTCTTTCTTATTGTTTAAGCAAAGGATGCTGTGGTTACTAGATGACAAAAAAAAATGTCACTTCACACAAATACTAATAAACACATGCTCAATAATGATATAAGTGCATTTTCAATGCCCAAAAAGAGAAAAAGAAAGAAAAGAAAGAAAAAAGAAAAAAAAGAAGGAAAATAGAGTTATTTATTACCGATACATGTGCGTAAAATGATGATTTTGAAAGACAAATGATTTCAAACCAAGCCTCGTCCTCATCTTGGATTCTTAATAAGCTATCGTTATCAGCATGTGATATGGTGTGAACTCTCTTTTTCAATTATTCCCCACCCCAACACGCCCCTTTCTTTTGGTTGGATATGACGATGAGCTTTCAACTAAAAAACACGGATATTTGTAAACTCATTACGTTACCCATATCCGATACGTATCCAAGCTAAAATACTTTCCGACACCTTTTGATACGTACCGGATATATTTTTTCAATTATTGTTTATTTTTTAAAATATTTTTTAAATTTTCGATATGTATCAAATATGTATTTTAATTATTTTATTATTGTCAATACTATGTGATACATATTGATATTTACTGAAAATACCCAATTAGAGTTATAAATTAATTAACTAAACTTTTTATTGAAAATACACAATATTATTTAATCTTTCAATACATATGAAACTGTGTTAATAGTTGGCAACTATATTTTTATTATTGAAAATAGATAATAACTAATATTAAAGGCATGTTTGTTTCCGATTAAAATCAGATTTTAATCTAAGTCAAAGTCAAACAATCAATATTAATCACATTTTTTATGAGTCTCACAGCTTTTCAACCACATTTCAAAAATTTCTATCACAATCTATTAAAAATTTAATTTTAATCCCCACCAAACACCCACTAAATAATGTGTAAAATTGTATTGCATTAATTTTATTATTGAAAATAAATAATGATTTAATACATGTAAAACCTTGCTAATAAATTATACATTAATATAATTAAATTCCACTATATATTTATTATTTTAAATATATGTAATCATAAATTATTAAAAAAAACTGTCTTATAAAATAGTATATAGAGTTTTAGAAACTTCTTCTCAACTGAGTGATTAAGAATTATCAAAACCAATTTGGAAATATGTTACCAAAATCAAGTTAAATGCTGGTGCAGGTGGAAATACACAGTGGTAGTGTAATTTTTATCTGAAAGTACATACAAGTTCTTACACTAGTCGGAGCTCATCTGTTGAAGATAATGAAATTATCTTGAATTCTATAATACGTATCACCGTATCCTAATTTTTTTTTCGAAAAATTCATACCGACATACTTGTATCGTATTCAAATTAAGTATCCGTATCCGTGCTTTCTAGGCTTTCAATGCTGAAATTCTTGTATGTAGGTAATATACAAGGAAAGTAGCACCAGAAGTTCTGTGGATAAGCCTGGACTTTGGAGTCAAAAGCTGAAAAGTGAAAACCAATATAGACATGTTTGTTTTACGCGCCATGGTATATTTTAATAGTCTCCCCTCCAACAAGCTGTCTGGTTGTACTTCCAAATCCTACTGTAATCCATGGCCAGCTACCCAGTGAAAATTTCTAGATTTGCAGTAATACAATGCCATCAAAGATTCAAGATAAACATCACCATTTAGATATTGCTTATGTAGGTTACCAGTTTATCCAGGACTTTGGTACCACAATGTTTATATTTTTTCGACTTACACACAGATATTCTTTAAGTTCCAAGCAGTGCTGTCACACTTGTATTTGAACCTTACACTGCTAAAATGTGTGAAAAAAATTAGATAGATCTTGAAAAATCATCCAAGCCATATAAAGATTTCTGCAACTGCATTATCTCGTCATTGACAAGTTTTTGGAGCCTTGTGATAAATTATTCTCATTTGCTTTTGAGGATCAGCAACATACAAATATACTATCACGAGTTCTATTATTTCAAATAACATCACTATGATTTTCTTCTTTCTGGACGAAAAGTGTCTATGCTATTATCCAAGCCTTGCAACGGTTCAAAATGATCCTAGTTTTGGCCTATTATTTAGGTTGTAGTGGTAAAGCTTATGTTTAGATACACTCAAATCTGCAATATCTTTAAAGAAAAGCAAAAAAAAAAAAAATATAAAGAGAATGAGAAAGTTGGAAACAAAATCTTAGCTGGAACCAGTACAGGACAATGAGAGGCAAACAAGAACAAAATTTGGAATAAAAACATTAAAGTTGAGTTGATATATTTCCAAGTTGAAGTTTAAGATTAATGAATGCAAAAATCCAGCTATCAGTAACTACATAGAAATTAGTAAAGCTCAGGTATGGCAAAAAGATATTACTAACCTCATCGTCGTCGTCAAAATTCAATTCATAGATGCCTTCATCATTCAGCCACAGGTTATATATTATGACCTTTGTTCCATGTGACCCAATATTTTCGAACTGGAAATATTGAACGAATACATTATAAAAACCTTAATCTGTAACAGAAATCAAGAATAAACCTTAGAGAGTCGTAAAATAGGTTTAATTTGCAATTGTAATTGCAATTACTGAGATAAATCTTTTCAATCATAGGATCTGGAGTCTATTCAATAATTCACCATATAAAAAAATTCCAAGTTTATTTCATGGACTTCTGTTCTCCATCCTTTAACTTATTTTGCCTGGGTAAACCTTATTTCTAGCATTCCTTCAAAGTAATATTTGTTTTTTTAATTAAATTCTTAACAAGAAACAAACATAGCAATCGAAATGTGTAAGCAACTAAACAGTGGAGGCAAACTCTCTTTTGGGTAATCACTCCATGACATTGTAAAGTATTAAACTAAAAGTTTTTGTGCTAGAGATGTTGCATTTCGTCAAAATTGAACCTGTAGCATAAGCTCGTCCTTAGATGCAAATGGAGACCATTCAAGGATGGTATTCAAGTTACTGGACCAATCATCCTTTGAGCTATAGATTATAGGCTCGGCCCAGTGGTCTGAGATATCAAAATCAACCTGCAAATTATTTTCAGGGAAGAAGAATGACAAATATGTTATTGTAAGAAAATATAAAATCAATGTCCTTTAATGTCAGAAAATGTGGACAACTATAGGAAAATTTCATTATTGAGCATGACAAGTCAACCATTGGAACAATCACATCATCCTGCCCAGTTCTCCGCAAAAACGTATACGAGAGAAGACCAACACTTTGGGTTGCGCACCTAGAGAATGAGAGTTAGAGAAGTGTCAAAAACACATCAAGATGGTAAACAAGATCTCTAATGCACTAGAAATGAATATTGCCAATGGTCAGTCAAATCATATAGCTTTAAAACCCAAAGGCATTCCCACAAATAAGCACATTGTAATAAGTATTTAACTCTTCTTCTAAAATAATTGAAAAACTACACTTCCTAATATTTCTCACATATGTTATCAATTCCAAGACATTTACCGATAACCCAACTTTGACTGATTTATATTTTGCATTATCAAAGAACTCCAGAGTTTCAAGACCCCTTGACAGATTGAGACTGGGAATGAGCATATATGCAAGTAGCTTAATGTAAATAAATCAAGAGGGTATAATTAGAGAAAAAAATACCCCGACTTCATTGCACGACTAAAAACAATCACATCAGCTCCCAACCGCATGGTACTTGTTTTGAATCCATTACCATCTGAAATAAGAAATCATATTAGAAAATCTCATTAAGTACATCTAATGTTTCCAAATGATAATAAGAAAATATTTATTAAGGTTGCAAGTGACTATCAATCAATTAACAGATCATTGTGCATATAACTTCAGTTTCCCTATGGGAATTCTAATTAACTGAAAATAATTTGAATTTCCTTCAGAGGATCCTTATCACATAAATAATTGATTAACTGAGGCTGTTCTAACATGAAAGGTCAGCTCTGGGAAGCTAGGATACTCTCTAGGAGCTGATCTAAGCATAGGTCAGGGTTAACTAAGGCTGTTGAAACAAGCATACAACTCATTTTCAATCACACATTTTCACAATAAATGAAAAAATAAAAAAATCACATATTCTCCAAAATAAAAAATTTTAAAAAATCACTATTCCAAAAGTCATTTTCCCAAAAAAAATGATTTTAATGGCTGTCAAACAGGGGCTAAGTCAGCTCTAGGAAGACCAGGCAAGTGTGTCAATATCTCACACATGTTGGAAAAGGAAACAATAATCAAACAAACACAAAATAACGCATTCTGAATATATGACGCTGCTAATCCCAGATAGAAGTGAGCACGTTAGGGATACAATTGTGAAATGCTAAATACAACTTGCTCACATGCTAAAGTCACTTTCGAGATCAAAATTTAAATTTGACAGTACAAGAAAAGAGTAACTTCCTAAGACATGTTCTATCAACAATGACCCTTATCGTGATTCAATAATTAGTTACATGTGATGTGCTTTGTACAATTTCGTCAACCAATATCTATGTTGTTCATCAATAATTCGATTCAAACATCAGCAACCTATCCATAGATTTCGTATTGTCCTGTCTTTGCTAATAATAGTGTGTAATTCTGGGCCAATTTTTTTCAATATTTAAAGAAAAATTTGGACAATATTCCTTATAATGCTTTTGGATACACTTACATATGAAGAATGTCACTACTCAAACATAGAAATACTTGAATATTGCAATTTTCAAATTCCTGTTTCAGAGTTAGCAATAGAAAATTGGGAAATATTGGTGGAACATATTCAAACTCATTTAAAAATATTAAATAGAAAGTAGACAGTAAATTTGAATTTAATAGTGGTGGCAAGGTGTCGAACACAATTTGAATTGATATGAAGTTGCATACATGGGTCAAAAATACTGATACGGAAACTATCCTAATTGCAGTATTTACAGATTGCACAATATAACATTCTGTACAAACTGAACCAACCAATACAGGACAAAATATCTTCCAACAAGTATCTACGATGGAGCAATCACGAGCCTGAGATGCAATCTCGGTATAAGCTTTAGTCAATGAGAGCTTAAGAGACATCTAAAATGGTTAGATGAGATCAGGGGCAGAGCCAGGAAAGTAACTCAGGGTGGACACAATGTATCGATGTTGAACGTATGGGGTGGGCCCTTGTCGCAATAGAAGTCGAACACAATCAATAGATACATTAAGACGGGTAACATATGCATTTTTTACTTGTTCTGACTGCTTGTACAAAACTGATTGAATATGGTCTTGATTCATCAAAACTTCGCACTTAATGCGAGCTTGATTATGTGCATTATCTTGTTCTCCAACATAGATTCACGATGAAAATAGATTCCATTTTTTCCACAAACACATTTTTCTACCGGAATAATTTTTATTTCTTCCAAAAAAATCTGAGAAGCTTATTTTTGTGCAAATTAAAATGGGGCCTTGATATTTGTTTAAGATATTATTATGTCATTTGGACTCCATTTGGAAAATTTATAAATCAATTACACATTGGTCAAACTTCATTTTCAATCACACCTTCCAATAAATTTTCTAGTACTATCCACTTATCCACCATTATTTTCTATCTATTTATAAATTAAATCGTTTATGAATTCTTCCCAAATAGAGGCTAAGTAATTAGACAGCCTTTAGTTATTAAATCAATCAACACAAGATTTGCATGTCAAGTTCATGTTACTTAGTTCCAGCAGTTACCGGCCCAAGAAAATATGGAATGCATAATTTTCCGGGAGAAAGAAATTTTTAGGAGTATAAAAGAGATTCAATGGAAGCAAGAGAAGGGGACTCGTGATAGAAACCTGAAAACCCTTAGTTTAAATAACTTAAACAAGGTATTACATAGCTTTGTCCACCCCTCAGTCCCAAACTTCTCAAACTGTGAACCCAAAAACCAAAAAGCAAAGCAAAAGAAAACTAAGAGATCAGCATGGCATTTCAATGTCCTGAAGCCTTTAGAAACCAAATTAAAGCTTATTTCAAAATACGTAGCTACCCCAAAGACAAATAAGCCAGTAGTGTCAACAAAAAGAAAAGGTCAGTAATGATAAGAGTGTTAAGTGCCAAAAAGTAGGGCTTACATTGTCCAATTGTTGTATTGGATGTCTTTGAAGAGTAACCTAAGCTCATGCATTTTCGAATGTCATCTGGATTCATACCACCACCATCATCTGCAAAAATATTCCAATTTATCAACTACTTTGCATAACAATAACACAAGTTCTGGAAATGCATAATACCGACATGAAGTGAAGACAAAAAATACTACACCTTGGAAAAGTAAGGCAGGAGAGTTATCCTTCACGTTATAAATTCTATCAACCTTCACAAAAGTCGCTCCACTGCGTATCTGGTTTACAGGCACATAGAATCATGCATGCATAAACTTTTGATGTAAAATTAGTCTAGATGATCAATGAATTGACTCTTTTCAATTCGAAAAGTATCATCATTGAGTTGAACCACCAGGAAAACAAATCATGTTCTGTAATGTTTTCCATTTTCCCCTTNGAGTTGAACCACCAGGAAAACAAATCATGTTCTGTAATGTTTTCCATTTTCCCCTTCTATAAAATTAGTCCCTGTTTGCCAAATAATACATAAAGCAGATACACTATAGATTCTATTATACTGAAACGGCTTAAACATGCTTAGAAATATTAATGCACTAGCTAAGTTCAGCAAAATGATTAATATTTCAAGACAAACCAGATGCATATATGTGCCGTAATCTAGTCAAATTAATGCTCCACCTTCCAGTATTTGGAAGAAAGCCAACAGATTAAGACATGCTAGACAGATTTTGGGAAGTATATCCTATCTATAATGCATCAGATCATCTAATGAATTCTCATTTTATAAGCACTACAAGGCCATGCTGGCACATATGTACTTCGAAATTCAGCAAATCTGATATACCATCCACAATACAACAAGTCAACCACAACAAAACATAAACTAAGCCTTGTTTCGATAAGAATCTCATCCAAAATAGATGAGAAAAATTATAGCTGTGTCCAGTATAGGATCTTGCCCTCTGTTGAAGCTACATAAGCTTAGTAATAAAATTTCATAAAATATAAGAGGACCTTCTCATTATATAATTTATCAATAATCATTTTTATGCACCATATATTGGAAAGAAAGTGATGACAAACGGCAAAAAAAAAAATAATAATAAAA
>CAIGRB010097946.1:0-11137 GCA_903798255.1 Fraxinus quadrangulata | reverse complement strand
TTCCGATAAACTATTTCTAAACTTGAATCTTCAAATATCTCGTTCTTCTTTTCTTCGAGACTCATTTTGATTGTTTGTTCTTCAATGTATGACGATTTGAGTTTTTGAATACTTAAGAAGATATATTCATGAAAAACTCAAATAACAAAGTTTGTTAGAAGTATAAGTGTATTGTTTGTTATAATCAAAACAAGTGGATCTATATTGAATCATAGGTCAACAGATATAAGATGTAGAAATGTGCCCAGCCTTGATTTGATCTTTGATCAAATGGCAGTCCAACTCTATATGCTTAGTCCTCTCATGGAAATTAGGTTGGAAGCAATATGCAATGCAACTTGATTGTTAAAGTATAAGGTTACAGGTTGAGGGTGATGAACTTGAAGGTCCTTTAGGATATACTTTAACCATGTAATTTCACAACAAGTGCTAACCATTGATCTGTACTCTGCTTCAGCAGATGAATGAGACACCATAGTTTGTTTCTTGAATTTCCATGAGATCAATGAATCCCCAAGGAAAACACAATAATCGGTGACTGATCTTCGAGAATCATGGCAAGCTGCCCAATCAGAGTCGCAAAATGCTCGAAGAATCAATGAGGACAAAAAGGCAAAAAGGATACCCTATCCTAGTACAAGCTTCAGATACTTGATAACCTTTGAACTGCATCAAGATATGTGTAAGTAGGTGCCTCCATGTATTGGCTAAGGTTCTGAATGGCATAACAGATATCAGGTCTAGTCAGGGACAAATACATCAACTTTCCAATCAATTTTCTGTAAANCTAAGGTTCTGAATGGCATAACAGATATCAGGTCTAGTCAGGGACAAATACATCAACTTTCCAATCAATTTTCTGTAAATTGTTGCATCGAGCAGAGTTTTTCCTGTATCATTTCCCAGCTTTAGGTTCTGGTCCATACGTAGCTTTATTGGCTTAGCCCTAAGCATTTTGCATCAGCCAATAAATCTAAGATATATTTGCATTGGGATATCACAATTCCCTTCTTGCAACTTCCAGTCCCAAAAAATATTTCAAGTCACCCAATGCCTTGATTTTAAACTTGCTACTGAGGAACTTCTGAACTGTGTTTATCTGCTCCAAATTGGATCCAGGCACTACAATGTCATCTACATAAACGAGTAAGGCTCTAAATGAGTGATTTGTGGCCATAGTGGAAAGGTTGTAGTCAGCCTTCGATTGAGAAAACCCGGACTCTATAAGTGCTACAGAAAATGCAGAATACTACTATCTTGAAGGTTGCTACAAGCCATAGATGCTTCTCAACAGCCTACAAACTTGGTTGGGGGTTCTTTTTGTATAGCCTAGAGGTTTTTGCTTATAAACCTTTTCGTATAGGACTCCATATAAGAAGGCATTACTCACATCAAATTGCTTCAAGTGCCAATTTTGAGCTGCTACTATTGCCAACAAACATCTAACTGTCACAAGTTTTACAACAGGTGAAAATGTTTCATTGTAATCTATTCCTTCTCTTTGGTTATAACTTTTGGCCACAAGCTTCGCTTTATGCTTTTCAATGCTCCAATCTGAATTGTACTTTAGCTTGTACACCCATCTGCATCCAATTGCTATCTTTCCTAGTAGGAGATCAGTAAGAGTCCAGGTTCTAATTAACTCAAGGGCCTCTATCTCTGAATTCATTGCTTTGCACCAATTATGATCATTCACGGCTTGATAATAAGTGTTAGGTTCATAATGAGTACAAATTGAGGTTGAGAAAGCCTTGAACTGAGGTGATAATTTATGGTAAGAAATAGTGTTAATAGTGGAAAAGCCTTACATGCAGAGGTTGAAGACCTTGCCTTGAGGGAAGATTGGGATTGTTGATTTGATGTAGCCTGGTGACCGTGGAAATCTTGCAAGTATTGGGGTGCTTTCTTGACTCTTGTAGATTTTTGAATGATAGATGATGTAGTAGGTGGTGTTTGAAGATCATCATCATCAGGTCCATGACTGTTGGAAATGATTTGATCAGGTACATTAAGGTAAGATAAATCAGGCATTTCATATGATATTGATTCATGAGTATAATCGGTAATGTCAGGGAGTGGCTTGGTGAATACAAACTCAGTATTATCAACAAGTTTTTCAAAAGTTTTGTAAGGAAAATGAGCTTCGTGAAATTTTACATCTCTAGATATAAATATGGTTTTTATCTGTAGATCCATCACTTTGTATCCTTTCACCCCAAAAGGGTAACCTATGAAGATACATTGGTGCCCTTTAGGATCGAATTTTCTTCTCCCATGTGTTAATGTTGAAGCAAAACAAATGCATCCAAAAATTCTAAGATGAGAATACGTTGGTGTACATTTGAACAATATTTCAAAAGGTGATCTGTTTTGCAACAATGGTGTGGGGACTCTATTTATCAGGTATGCTGCAGTAAGGATGAATTCATTCCAATAAAACAGAGGCAATCCTGATAGATATTTCAAGGCTCTTGCTACATTCATTAAATGCTAATGTTTTCTTTCAACTATGCCATTTTGTTGATGGGTCTCAACACAGCTTCTTTGATGAATAATCCCTTTTAGATTGTAAAATTCAGTCAGTTTAAATTTAGGTTCACGTCACTTCTCAATATTTTAATTGAAATTTGAAACTGATTTTCTACCATTTGAACAAAAGCCTTAATTGAATAACAAACATCAGATTTTCTTTTAAGCAAATAAACCCAAGTAGCTCTAGAAAAATCATCTATCACTGAAAGAAAGTATTTAGATCCATCATGAGCTGTGGTGGGGCAAGGACCTCAGATGTCACAATGGATCACATCGACGATCTGCTTAGTTTTATGTGAACTTATAGGGAAAAGGTTCTTGTGTTGCTTCGCCAATGGACATATAATACATGGAAATTTATTATCATTCTTGAAATGAGAAATAACAGAAGCATCAGAGATGTGTTTCATTCTGGAATCAGATAGGTGTCCTAATCGATAGTGCCATAGGTGTGGCTGAACATCAGATTTAATAGAAGCTTGTTGCTTTGCCAATGGACATATAATACATGGAAATTTACTATCATTCTTGAAATGAGAAATAACAGAAGCATCAGAGATGTGTTTCATTCTGGAATCAGATAGGTGTCCTAATCGATAGTGCCATAGGTGTGGCTGAACATCAGATTTAATAGAAGCTACTGTAAAATGTTGTCTAAGATTAAGAGTTGATAGGTTGGTTACTAAGGCTGTGGATGGAACTTTGAGTAACATGAGTCGATATAGGCCATTCTAAGCTTCACCCTTCCAAATTATCCTCCAAGACAAAAGGTCCTGCACAAAGCAAGTATCAGACATGAATATCAAGCAACAAGGAATTTGCTGTGTTAACCTTTTGACAGATAGCAAGTTGAAGTGGATATTAGGAACATATAGTACATCCTTGAGGAGTAAAAAATCTGTGACTTGTACTTCAATAGAGTATGTAGATAGAATCACCTCACTAGTGGTAATTTCACTGAGAGAAAGGCTCTTGCTTTGGTGGAGGTAAAAAGGCTGGCATCACAGATCATATGATCTGTTGCGCCAGCATCAATGATCCATGGAATACCAACAGAATTCGGAGAGGATGTGGGTGCAACAGATAAACAAGTGGCTTTACTAGATAAATCAGTTTGATGATTAGTTTTTGAGTGATCAATGGTCTGCACATGATTGCCAGAATGGTTGATCTTTGAGTTATCCTTAGGTCGAAACAAGGCAATGAATTCTTGATATTTTGCCTTAGTTAGAGAAACTGGCCTCTCACTTTCTTCTTCCATCACACTCGATTGATTTGCAAAACACCCATCTCTTCTCTAGCCTTTGTACAACTTATGATTTGGAAGGTAACCATGCAGCTTATATCATTTCTCCATAGTGTGTCCTATCATGTTGCAGTGTGTGCAGATAGGAGGCTCAGTGTTTCCTAACTTAAAACATTTATCCAAATCATGTCTTAGGATCTTACAATGTGTGCAATATGGTATATCCCTTTTGCTAGTAAAATTCGATTTTCCATAGTTGGTGATTCTGTTATCTCCATAGCCCTTTCTAGTTGCCATTGCAATAGCTTCATTGTTCATAGTAGCAAAGGTGATTTGCTTCTATCTTTCATATTGATGTATGTAGGAAAATACCTTGTTTACTGGTGGAAGAGGATCAAGCATCATCACTTGAGCTATTGTGTTATAATAGATCTCATTTAGCCCCATTAGGAATTTAATTACACAGTCATGCTAGTGTCTATCTACCAGCACCTTTAATTATCCACAACTACACTCAGGGATGGGATCATAGACTGATAATTCATCCCAAATGGTTTTCAGTTTACCATAGTAAATACTCACAGAATCACCTTCTTACTCCAGATCAGCCAATGCCTTCTTTAACTCATATATCCTGGGTCCATTCTGTTGGGTAAAACGATCCTTAAGCTCTACCCATATTTCACTTGCCTCATCCGTGAATGCAAAACTGGATCTAAGAGTGGGAGATATGGAATTTTGGATCCATGACACCACCATGTCATTACATCTTTCCCAAGGATCAAAGGATGTACTGTTTGGTTCAGGTTTAGGCAATGCTCCATTGATGAAACCAAGCTTGTTTTTAGCTCGGAGTGCTTGCCGGAGTGCCCTTGACTAGGTAGGATAGTTTTCTGTGGTTAGTAATTATGTCACCAGAACAACTCCTGGGTTGTCTGAGTTCTCCAACTTGTAATGGTTGGGAAGGTCAGGAGTCTAAACATGGGTTGTGTTTTCACTGCTAGCAGAATTCATCTCAGCAATGGTTATCATGACTCTGATACTATGTAAGATTTTATAGGTGAATAAAAATTATAAAAGAGAAAACAAAGTAGCAGGATGAAGATGATGAGGAAACTGATTGATTATGATTGAATCGGTGAATTCATCTTATCTATTATCATCAGCACCAATACAAATATATAGAAGGGAAAAAGGGGAAAAGGATAATCCTAACAAACTAAAACAGAAGGAATATCAGTGCACCTAACCATGTGAGAAGGTCACAAGCTGGGAGTGAGCTAATAGGTGCTCCTTCTTATGGAATATTCACAACTCTAACTGATATGCTTATTTCACTATATATCCTAACAGATAAGCTAACAACATTGATAAGCTATTTGCATTATAAATTCTAACAAAAAAAATGATTAACCAACTTGCTATCAACTTTCTTCGTTTTGGCCTTGGATCTACAAAGAAACAGTGAGAATAAATGAAACTCGATCACAAATCGGAAGAGTTAGTAGTGCATAACCACCTCTTCCAGCGACACACACCAAGACAGGAGGTTTACAGGAGAAAATGAGCTTGAATATAGAGAGGGAGAGGAGGGATGAGATGAGGTTTGGAATTTGAAAATTTTAGAAAGGGAAATGAAATGTGTGGATGGACGAGAAATATAAGTTTAAGAAAAGGTGAGAATGGGAATTTTCAAAGGGGGAAATTGAAATTTTTAATTGATATTTACACTTTTTTGAAAAAAAAAAAAATTTACTAAAGGATTTTTTGGTAGGAAATTGTTTAATAATTTTTTATTCAAAAAATTTTCGACAGATTTTTTCCACTGGGATCCTTTTTAATTTTTTTATTTTTACTTACAAATTTTAACAACAAATTTTTTTTTTGCTAATTATTTTTTTTCTTTTATATAGTTTCCAACGGAATCATCTATTAAAAAATTCGACGATAAATTATTTAATTTATTATTTTTTTTTATTTTTTACCAATGAATTAGCAATGGAATTGTACTGACGGAATTCTTACGTTGGTAATTATGTCAATAAATGAATATGTAAATTTTAAAAGTGATAAAATGATAAGTCGTTAAATTGTTGTTAATATGTTGATAGTAACAACAAAAAACAATGGTCACTAAAATTTCGTCTATGTTGCCTCCTTTTCTATAGTGATACTACTCAACTTGGATTAAGAGCCAGTCCTAGATTAAGAATCAAAACCAAGGCCAAAATATAAGTGAATGGAGAATTCCGTTGACAAAATATAAAAAATATATTATGTTTAGATGAAGAAAGTAGGACGACCTAGTAGTTGAAATTCAATTGGAGGTGTTTGAGAACAATGGTCGCGGTTCATGATTATTGAAGCACACTTGCTGATTTCAACATGCCCAATCTATTTTATTGGGTTTGGGCCTGGATTATGGGTGAGCAGTACAAGTCAATGAGCCCTTGTTTAACAACCGTTAAAATTAATTTTTAAGGAAAAATGGTTTTGGAATAGTGATTTTTTTAAAAATGTGTAGTTAAAAAGTAGAAAAAAAAAATTTTGAGTTTACGTGCAAAATATTTTATTGTGAAAATGTGTGATTGAAAATGAGTTTGAGAAAAGGAAAAAAAAAAACCAAGAGTTTTGTTTTAATGATTATCAAACACGTACTTATTTTTGTTACAGTCACAAGAATAAAATGATAGAAATTATCCATAAAGCCAATTTTTTACATTTCATTGGGCCTGGCCAATCTTAAAAGAAAACTAACGAGAGGAGGTTTAAGGGGTGTATTTTGAATAATGCTACATAATTTTTCATATAATGTGTCAAGTAATGTGGGGTGAAATAATAGTGTCAATTAATTGTATGCATATGAGACTCACTTTATTGATCTTATCATTTAATGTCGTCTTAAATTGGGATGATCTTCAATTTGTATATATAGCATTACTCATGCATTTTTATTTAAGGTAAAACAAGGCACTTTCATAATCTAACTAAAGAATATCAGCTTAAGCAACAGACAAAATAAAAAAGCATTATACAATCCACCCAGCGACAAGCAACTGGTGAAGTAGTAGCAAAAGAAGTAAAATTATGGGCCACCGTATTTACTATAAGGATTTTAATCGAACACGTGAGCTTATATGTGAAATATTGTGTATTAAATTAAAAGGCTATCAATTTTGGTTAATCCCGTTTAAAGTGATCTAATAAGGTTTCGGTATTTTGGGTTTTGAAGCATCCAATTAAAATCTGGGCTTATATGTGTAGAGACCAGGCATGTTCCTAATTCCATGATGGGCCGAATTAGGTCAATGGGATGTTAGTATAAATATATGATTATGGTCCCTGGATCACAAATTCTATTCATTTTATTCTGATTCTCATATTTAGAGAAAAACATAGGAACAACGTGTTGATCTGGAAGACTAAAACCGCAGGACTTGTTCATTGCGATTACCATGTCTAATTCAGGTACGATTCCGCTTCAGTTCTCGAGTTCTTAATGATCCAACATGAACGATTCTTATAATGGTAAGGATATTATTTTCATCCAACAAGTGGTATCAGAGCATCTTCATGTTGAATAATTGACAATCGAAAGTTTAATTTCATTCTTGTGATAGTTACATTATTTTCGAATTTAACAATATCGATTTTTATTTTTGTTAAATTTGAAAATTATTCGGTCAAAATTTCGGATTTTCAAATTTAAAAAAAAAAATTGGGGGGCATCGCCGGCGGCTGAAATCGGAGCCGTAGCTGGTAGCAGTCGTTACTGCTGTAAATGTTTGCTGCTGCTGTCGGACAGCAGGCGCTCCACGCTGCTGTCGGATAGCAGCTTATGCTGCTTCCCGGGGCAAGTGCTGCTGCTGTGTTTGGGGGGGGGCGCCGACAAGCACACCCCCGGCTTCTTCTTCCATAAATTTTTTTTTTTTAGTTTTAGGGTTTGGGTGAATTTTGGGAACGGGGGCGGGGCTTGGGCTAGAAATTTGAAGAATTGAGGGCTTTGGTTGCAATTTACAATTATGGTTTATATTTAAAGTTTCAGCCCCTACAATATATCACTTTGGTTATTTCAGCCCTCTAAGGTTTTTATTCACCCAATTGGACCTTAAGGTTATGAGTATTAATAATTCAGTCACTAAGGTTTGAAAATTAATTAATTTGGGATATTAAAGTTCTGATTTTTGTAACTAAGCCTTGAAAGTTCGTAATTGGTTTAAATTGACCCCTAAAGTTTTAAATAATTAATTTTTGGATACTTACAGTTTTGTATAATTAATTTTTGACTCCTAAAGTTTTCAATAATTAATTATTGACCACAAAAGTTTTGGATAGTTAATTTTAATCCCTTAAGTTCTGAATTATTAACCCTAAGGTCCCTAATATTTTAACTTAGAATATTAAAAGGTGTTTGTGTGTGTGTTATTCATGCGAATATTTGACCGGGTCAAAGGAAGGTCAATATTTGGCCAGATTGTACATACAACTGTGGTGATAAACATGTGGCGAGTATTTGGTTTAACATGTGATCAAAAAAAATGGTCCAAAGAAATGTTTATTGATTGACAATTTTATTTATTGTCAATGTTTGATCGCTACAACAAGAGTACTACTTACAACTCAATATTTATGTCCTAAGCACTTCAACTTAATCGTTATCTAATTCAATTCAGGTTCTACTGCTAATATCTCTTCTAACATCAATTCTATTCCAATACTTAATGGCTCCAACTTTTAAGGCATAGTGAGAGAACGTAATGATTGTCCTCGGAGTCATGGATCTGGATCTTACTTTACGGGTCGATCAACGTACTGCACTTACTGATAAAAGTACTTCCGATGACAAGAGGGAGATGGAAAAGTGGGAACGATCTAACCAAAGCTTGATGGTCATAAAGCGTGCTATTCCAAAAGCATTTCGGGGCACTATGTCCGATAAAGTGACTACGGCTAAGGTTTTCCTTGAGGATCTTGAGAAGATGTTTGCCAAGAATGAAAATTTTGAAGCTAGTACACTTTTAGCAAATTTTATCTCAATGAGGTACAAAGGGAAAGGAAACATACGGAAGTATATTATGAAAATGTCTAACATTGCTTCAAAATTAAAGGCACTCAAGTAGGATTTATCTGAAGACTTGTTAGTGCACTTAGTTCTGATATCCCTTTCAGCACAATTCAGTCAATTCAAGGTGAGCTACAATTGTCAAAAAGATTCCTGGTCCCTTAATGAGATCATCTCACACTGTGTCCAAGGAGAGGAAAGATTGAAGCATGACAAGACAGAAAGTGCTCATTTAGCCACCACCTCTAAGGACAAAAGGAACAAGAAAAGGAAAACTGTTAAGGAAGTTGCGGGTACAGCATCACAAAAGAAACAACATAAGGAACAAACTGAGGGTGGTCGTTTCTTCTGTGGAGCTCAGGTCATAAGAAGAAGAATTGTACCAACTATCACGCATGACGTGCAAAGAAATGTATTCATCTTCATTTGGTTTATTCTAAGTTAATTTAACTTCGGTACAAAGATACACATGGTGGATAGATTTCGGTGCAACAACTCACATCAGAGTGTCTATGCAAGGTTGCCGAGTTGCTGAAAACTATGTGATGGTGAAAGATACATCTATGTTGGCGACAGCAAGACGGTGGCAGTAGAAACAATAGGAAAATTTAGATTATTTTTACAGACTGGATTTTATTTGGATCCTAATGAGACATTTATTGTACCATCTTTTCGACGAAATTTGATTTCTATTTCTGTTTTGGACAAATTCGGTTATTTTTGTTCATTTGAAAATGAAAAATTTAGTTTGTTTCATGATTCAAAATTGGTTGGTTCCGGTTCTTTATCAAGTTACGATAATCTCTATTTAATTGATATGATTACTTCTTTTAATGAATCCTTGTATGTAAGTACTCGAGGTGTAAAGCAAAAATTAACCTGCAAGAATTCGGCTTCGTTATGGCACAAGAGATTAGGTCACATCTCCAAGAGGAAAATTGAGAGACTTATGTCTAACAAAATTCTCGATCCCCTTGACTTTACAGATTATGATATATGTGTTAACTGTATAAAGAGAAAACAAACTAATAAAAGGAGATTTCAAGTAAACAGGACTTCGGACGTCCTAAAACTTATACATACGGACATTTGTAGACCATTCTCTACAATTTCTTAGAATGGTCAACAACATTTTCTAACATTCATAAATGACTTTTCAAGATATGGCTATATATATCTCATATATAAAGTTGAAGTTGAAAACATTCCAAGAATGATGAAAAGCGTCAGATCTGACCGTGGTGGTGAATACTATGGCGGATATGACGGTTCAGGTGAACATCGTCCAGGACCATGTGCTAAATTCCTAGAGGAATGTGGTATCATCCCACAATACACTATGTCTGGTTCACCAACTATGAATGGTGTTGCTGAAAGACGAAATAGAATGCTTAAGGACATGGTGAGGAGTATGATTACTCATTCTACCTTACCAGAATCACTCTGGGGTGAAGCATTAAAGACCGCAGCATATATACTCAATATAGTTCCAACTAAGGCTACTGATAAAATCCCTTATGAACTTTGGACAGGTAAAATGCCTAGTTTGAAGCACTTACACATTTGGGGATGTCCAGCTGAGGCAAGGCCCTATAGGCCAAATGAAAAGAAACTGGACGCAAGAACTATCAGTTGTTATTTTATTGGATATTCTGAAAGGTCCAGGGGTTACAAGTTTTACGATATCACAACTAAGGCAATTTTCGAGACAGAAAATACACAGTTCTTTGAGGATGTTGAGTTTACGGGGGGAGAAAGGGTTACAGACTTTGTCTTTGAGGAGGAATATGTTGAAATTCCTCTAATTGCCATTGACAATTATCAGGATCGGGTTTCTATCCCTGACATTGTTTAAAAAGCAACTTCGGATCAAGATAATGTCATTATATCTCCCTCTAAAAGTCAACAACTTGTTCCAGAAGAACAAACTCTACAACCTCAAGAACCAATACCATTAAGAAGATCCACTATAGAGAGGATAAGTGCAGTTTCGGATGATTACATTGTATTTCTCCAAGAACATGAAGTTGACATTGAAGTGGTGGAAGATGATCCGATTAACTTCCATCAAGCCATGAAAAGTTTTAACTCTCAAAAGTGGCTCGATGTCATGAATGAAGAGACAAAGTCCATGAAAGACAACGACGTGTGGGACCTTATTCCATTGCCTGAAGGTGCGAAACTCATTAGTTGCAAATGGATATTTAAGACCAAGAGCGATTCGAAAGGTGATGTGGAGAGGTATAAGGCTCCTCTTGTCGCAAAGGGCTTTACATAGAAAGAATGCATCGATTATA
>CAIGRB010097854.1:44586-61878 GCA_903798255.1 Fraxinus quadrangulata | reverse complement strand
TGACCCACCCTGGAAAAATATTTGAGAGACATCTCAAAACAGGCTAGATGAGATGCAAGATGGAAAGTCCATGCAGATGAAAGCTTACCCAACCAAAACTCCTAGACAAGTCATTTCCGGTACCAAGTGGGATGATTCCTGTAGGGGGAACTGGCAATCAGTCCTGTTTGTCAAGCTCTCCTAGGCATCCAAGTACCCAGCCCACAGTACCATCACCTCCTGCAACCTGTCAAGGACTAGATAACTTAAAGACTTGCATATAAAATTATTGCAATAATGGAAGACAAACAAGCACAGGGATTATGAGCACTATGTTTTCTGAGCAAGCACTAGCAACATATGGTGCATCGTACAACTTTAGGAATTCAAAAGAACGAAGAATTTAGGTTAGTGTTGATGCATACCACAACCCTCAGTTTTTCACGAATCTCTTTAGCACAGTTGTCCCCAAGAGCAGAAAACTTCTCTAGGCATCCTAATCCATACTGAACAAATTCATGAGGCTTCACCACTAAGAGATCAAAAACCTGGCAAGTTGAAAAGGAAAGAAAAAGAGAAAAATTATTGTTAACTCTAGACCATAGATATCTTGAACAGACAATAAACAGGAGAATAAGTCCATGTGGTAGAAATTAAAATCTAACTTTTAATCTAACTTTTAATTTAAGTCAAAGTATTAATTTTAACCTCATATTGAATATGACTAACAATTTTTCAACCACACATTTCATTATCTTTTATCAAATTCTACTAAAAATCTGATTTTAATCACCAACAAACATGTGCTAAATATCAAACAAAAAAGAGGAAACCTGTATCTGACTTAAGCTCTTTATGCAGTAAACCTTGATAATACAACCATATCAGAGTAACATCAGTCAGATGTTATGTATTGGAGGCTTTAGGTCGAAACCCAAAATCTAACAGCACTTGCAGTGTACTAAGCGTGATAAATTTAGGGTGTATTTATCTCTTATTATTGGAAAAAAAAATAGAGTAATAAATAATATTTTTTTGAAGAATATGTGGTTAAAAAGTAAACTTTATTGATTTGTGTGTGAAATATTTTATTGGGTGAATGTGTGGTGGAGAATCTTATTATAGCAAACAATTTTTTGGAATAATGGTAGACAAACGGAAGCTTAATTACTCAATCAATTTCCTAAAGCCTATTCTGAAAGACTAATAAGCTAACCACGAGTTTCTAGATCGAACAACATAACTGATAATAGAAAACCCTGAATCAAGTAAATGAAACGTCTAATGGGAGAATAGAGGTCAAGACAAATATTAGCAGCATTACTCAAATATCAAGCACTTCCCCTTCTTCTTAGGATACCCTTTCATTATTTATATTTGCTTGTGATCATGCCAATTCCTTTCTTCACAGAAAAAAATTGCACATGCCAGCTTATTCAAATTTTGAAACCTCATAACTAAGGCCTGTTTGATCGACATTCTTATTAAAATTCATTCTTTCAAAACTTATTTTCAACTACAATTCTTCAATAAAATAATATTACACGCAAATCTAAAAATTTTCCTTATTTTTTAATAACATATTTTCAATCACATCACATCATAAAATGCATTCTTTTCTAAAAAAATGTGCATCAAACAACCCTAAATCAGAACTTGTCCAGAAAAATAAATAAATAAAAATACTTATACAGTAGAAAAAAGAAAGGCCCAGTCTTCACGGAGAAAAAATTCAATTTTATTGACAGTTTTTATAAAACAAGCTTTCAAATCCTCATCTCATCCTCATCTGGGGTTGGCTACACTAATTTTATTTTTTTGTGCCAATTCCAGTCTCTTCTCTATCAAGAGTAATCTCTGCAATTATATCAGAAAGCTTCAAATCCTTCTTAATTACTTCATTCTATGAGATTATAGGTTACCCTTCAGTGAAATATACCCACTCCAGGAAGTGTAATTTCTTTTGTTTCCACAAAGGTAATGCACAGTAAACATTATTAAAATTTGTGAGGAATAAAAACTGATTTTAATTTAAAACTCTATTTTTAACAGTTGAATCCCTTGCCAACGATCCCACAAAAAAATGGGTAAAATTTTTAAGAAACACATAAATAATCATTCCACCGTTGCATAAAAATTCATAACGTGTACAGTCTACAGTAGGTACAAAGCCGCATAAAATTTCAAACGGCAATAAATGCTCATCTATTTATTCTTAAGTAATGTTATTCTTATTGAAGAGTACCATAGTCATATTGCAATGCATAACAATTTATTATTTGATACAGAAACAAAAATACACGTTTAGGTATCTAGATGACCTGTTCTTCGCCCATGAGAGTCTGAAGTCGGGCCTTGAGTTCGGGCCCGTGGCGACCACCGCTCTTGGAATTAATAAAAACAACCAATGGAGACTCGGGCGACTTGGCTCCAGCCGCGTGAGCCGTCTGGTAAAGCTGAGTCACTGTGTCGGCTTCGACATTCTTAGCCTGGATAGCCTCCTTCATTGCCAGTCTCATATATTCAGGCAGCGTTATCTTTTTCCTCAACTCCTCCTTGGGGAACCGCACGCCCGCCATAGTGCACCCGCGTAAAGAATCGATCACGGAAGACCGCCCGGAGGCCGTTGATGACCCGCCCCGGCTCGTCGGCGAGTCCATTTGATCACAAAAGTAACGATTTTAGGCCTCGCTGTGGGGATATTTTCAGCAGTTTTGGGTAAATGTTGGAGGATCAGAAATGTACGGATAAATTATGCAGTGGTGGAAGTGGTGGTGAGGGGGACCGGAGAATCTTGCTTTTGAAATGTCAGGCGTTGAGGGTGGAGACAGAATTAGGCTTTATTATAGGGTAGATTTACGAAATTACCTCTGCGTGCTCAACGGCATAACCGTCGTTTTGGTTTCTTTACGTGCTTTGGGTTCGAAATTTGATTGATAAATAATTTAACATGTTTGGTGATAATATTTTTATAAAAATATTGTTTTGAATTGTGAATTTTTAAAAAATATGTGATTAAAAATTGGGAAATTTTTTTGAATATATGTGTAAAATGTTTTATTACGTGAATTTGTGGTTGAAAATAAATATGTAAAAAAAAAGAAATTTAAAAGAAAAGGTGATAAACAGTAACTTATTTATATTAAAATTTACTTTTTTAAGTCCAACTAAGCCTGCCCCTTCTGTGAAGGATTAAAATTTTAGTTTTAATTTTAATCAAATCTAATAATTAATTTTAACAACATTTGACCCACAACTTTTAACCATAAATTTCATTAACTTTTAAATCGATTTAATCTCTACCAAAATAAGGCTAAATTTGTTTGATTTGTATCTTTTTATGACTTTTTTGTTGATTGGACTTTACAATTAAAAATTAAGTATATGCTTAATATGATGAGGAGCGGAATTCAAGCAATCAAATTTGACACATCAAATTTTGTTTTGAGGTCATTATTATAGATTATAACGAGAGGAATAGTATTTTTATTGGAGAATGTATATTTAAAAAAGAAGGAAAAAAATTTAAATTTAAGTGTAATATTATTTTATTAGAGAATGTGCAATTGATAATAAGAGAGAAAAATGAATTTTAATTTAATGTGGACCAAAGAATGACACTTTATAATTGATTTCAATTTTAAATAAATACAATACGTTTACTATGTGCCTGTTTGAGTCTCTCTTTTTTTTTACCCAAATGCATTTTAAAATAATACCTGTTAAAGAATGTGTGTTAAAAATAAAGAAAAATTTTGAGTTTGCGTTTAATATTAATTTATTGAAGAATGTATGACTGAAAATAATGGTATTAGATAGAGAGAAATAAATATGGCAAGTAATGTTACCAAACAAGGGCTATGTCAGAGATAAAATTTTATACACTTCTATTATTCTTTAAACTTTTATCTTACAAATACAAGTCTAGGTTGTTCTTACTTTGTATTTGTATAGTATTAAGGCTGTCCATATGTAAACATCATTAATATTATTCATTCATAGAGCAAATTCAAGTTGTTCAAATATTTTTAGCTCTACATGTAAATCTTTACATGGTATTAGATAAATTTTATAATGTCTGAACTATAGCAACCTCGACTATGAATGACATTGTCGTCACCCTTTCTTGTACCATCGTTGTTGCTACTCTCTTCGATGCTACCATTGTCGTCGCCCCCTCTTCAATGCGGGGCCACCATGGTCTACGTCTCCTCCACCATCTCTATCAACTTTTCTTTTTTGGCCACCTCATCCCTTCCCTTAGTCTCGATCTATGTTCTTCTTCTACATTATACTATCTCATTTACATAAATATTTCTTTTTAAGTCCTAAAACTAACAAACTGTATTTTCTCTATTTATTTCTAAAATATTTCTCTCTTTCTTTCTGATTTGAAGGATGATCGGCTCTGAATTTTGCTTTCCGTAATATCGCTAGCTCTCATTTAATATAAAGATGGAAAGCAAGACTTTTTAAATTATCAATTTAGAGCATTTTTAAGAGACTATTTTTAAAGAGCATATTTTTCAAATTAGAGGGCATCTATATATTTAGATAGTAAAAAATTTTAAATACTCCAACATTTTTATTTTTAGCACTTAATTTTACTATATCCAATATGTACTCATTATTATTTTCTATCTTTTATTTTCAACAATTTCTTCAAATTATTATATTATTTCCTTCATTTTCTTTGTACATACATACTATTAATTGTGTTAATATATAAAGTATTGAAAATTGAAATATTTTGAATGCATTTAATTATAGAGCTTGCTTGGACTCCATTTTAAAAAAATACATTTTTTTAAAAAACTCATTTTCAACCACATATTCTATCGTGAAATATGGTTACACATACACAAATGTTTTTCATATTTTTTAATTGCACATTCTTCAAAAAATCACTATTCCAAAATACATCTTTTTTTTTCAAAAACTTATTTTAATGGAGCCTAAACATTAGCCGAGAGTGGATTTGACACTTCAAATTTGAAGAGTCAAACACACTCTTTATTTTAAAATATTAATTTGAAAAGTTTTTTGATGCATAATTTTAACAGTTGACTCTTTAAAATAGAGATTCACATTTAAAGAAATTTTTGGAGATGCTCTTATTCTCTATAAGCATGCTGCATGAATAGTAGGGACTGTATTTTTTTTCCTCGTGATTCTCTCTCTCTCTCTCTCTCTCTCTCTCTCTCTCTATGGGCCTAAGCAATTTTGTAAGGACATGTTACTACGAACCAAGATAGGAGTCATCGATGGAATTCATATATTACAGATACATGTTAGAGATAAAGTTCTACACAAATCAGACAACTCTTCATCTAGTCTTAGTAACAACTTGTAAATTAGTTATATAGAACATTTATTCAGCACAAACATAAGTCTAGCATCGTTGGTTTTGTTTTGTATTTTGTATAATATTTGAACTGTTTATATGTAACATTATAAATATTGTCAACACATAAAACAAATTCAGGTTATCTGATTATTTTTTGCTCTAAATGTAAATCTTTACATACTATAGGTCTTACCAGATGAATTCTTAGCCCCGACCCCTGTTTGGCCCCCATCAATTTAAAATACATTTTTCTCTCTTTTCTTTTTAACCACACATTCTCCAATAAAATAATAATATGTATTCTCCAAAAAAAAAAATTCCTTCTTTTTCAACCATACATTATTGAAAAAAATACTATTTCAAAAATTATAACATCAAATAATGAGGGCCAAACGAGAGCTTAGTTTGATATAAAGGTTTTTTGTAAGTTGGAATGATCGCCACTATAGAATATTATTACACTCACTATGTTTCAATGGTTGAGTTTTGAGATGTTGAATGATATAATACATGCATGCGATGTGTGTAATGAAAAGAATGTCTTTAGTTGAATATCGAATCATATCATACAAAATCATGTAATGTAAAAAAGAATATGTTTAGTTGAATATAGAATCATATCATACAAAATCAGATAAGAACACGAGCAAATGTTAAAAAGTGAAATTATATGGTATCGCCTGAAAATAAATGTACTTGTTTAAAAGTGATTGTATTGGCAAATGTGTGCAAAAACATGAGTTGTTGAAAATGAGTGTGAGAAAAAATGATTTTCAAATAATCACTTTAAACAAGGGATTAGTATCTGATTCTATCAATTGCATTAATAATATATATAAATTAAAGTTTGAATACCTAATTCTAACTTCTGTTGGGTGATCACCTTCAATAAAAGTTTCCAGCGCTTTACAATCTGAGCATGCCATATTGCTTTGATGTGATATGGCAGTATTCTTATCGAGAATCATTTGACTTGCAAGACAACCTTCCACATTCCTTTCCCCATTGTCATAAACTAGTACAGTACAAGTAATCTATGCAAGGATAATTACTTTTTAATATTATAATCATAGTTGGTCCGGTTTTCAGGTTTTTTGATAAATGATTTACACGTGTCCTATAAATAAAAATGAAAAACAGGATCCAAACAAGTTTTTGTGATTGAAGTCACATGTAACACGGACAATCACCATACACCAGTCGGCCAAGCATTAGTAATTCAAGAATTATTTTATAAAATTTTGTTCAATCATTAGCTCAGACTATGCTGCTATTATTTATTTCAGATGAAAGGTGGTTTATTTTAATGAATAATTGGTACATGATTTCTCTATAATTTATATTCATCGTGTTAATTGTCAATATCGTTTCATTTTTGACATTTGGATCTGTAAATTGCGCAAATCACTCAAGTTGTATTCCGTACATTTGCTCCGTCAAATGATAGTGTGTAATTAACTTTTGTGATTTGCATAATGACGTTTTGGTCAAGACATTTTTTTCGCCAATTCTAGTCATTCGGACTACGTTCCAAATTATTTGCATCCTCGAAGGGAATTTTTTCGCTAACAGTTGTACATAATCTCTAGGTGAAATGACTAGTCTTCATTAAGAAAATATCAAATTTTGTGGGCATTTGATGAGTTAGCAGGTTAAAACTCGAGTTTGTTGGGCAAACTTCTGATTTCTTGCACAAATCTTGAGTTTGCCATGCAAAAAGTAGAGTACGCTAGACAAATGTCATGTGCGTTTGAAGTTACGCAATCGAGTAAAATCAAGATTTGCACTGCAAACTAATATTTTCTCAAGATACTTGATCTTTGCATAGCAAACTCAAGATTTTCGTAATAAATTTGAGATTTGACCTGCTAACTCTCCAAGTATCTACAAAATTTGATATTTGCCCAGTGAAAAATACGTAATTTTCTCCCATCAAACTAGAGATCGTGGACAACAATCAATTTGAAATTCCCTTCGAGTATGGAGATTATCTGAAAAATAGAATTGTTTATGCCATTACCTAAGGCAAAGTTTAGCGTGAATTTTTTAAATTAACTCGTATAATCCAGTGTTCTTCTCTTGTGCAAAAACAAGATTTGAGTATAATTTTACATATATAAATCTGCTTGTGATTTAATATATATATATATATATATATAGACACACACACACAGATATGAACATATAATTTATACACATAATATTGCCATTATAGAATGACTAAAAGTTGAGGAGAGAAGATTTTCAACTAGTGTTTTGACAAAAATGTTATTGGGCAAATCACACGAGTGGATTGCATGCGATCATTTAATGAAGTAATTGGACGAAATGAGACAACATGGATGATTTGCACAGAGAACTATCATTCCGAGAGTTCAAATGTCAAAAACTGAAATAATATATACAATTTGCACAATAAAATCAAATGATAGAACATTTTGCGCCAATCACTCTATTGTAAATGGGAGAGAGAGTTCCTGTTATTTAATGAACACAAAGCAAGGTCGATTTTGGAGACGGCAGTTAATTAGATATCCACGTGAGACGACAATGCAGCCGGCTCCGAACCAATTGTCGTCAATCATGGATCTTTTGACCCATTAAAGTCATTTTCCAGACCGGCCGTGTGGAAACTGTCCTCGTTAAACATTATTAATGTTTCCGTCCAGACTTTCTAGACGGTTTACTTACAAATAAATTATTGTCAAAAGTTTTAGGCACTCAACACATCAAAATGAGACTTTATCGTTGTCCCTACTCTTATATATATTAATTCCCATTTGACAAATTTATAAATTATTTATAAATAAATTAAACTTTATTTTCAATCATACATTCCATTAAATTCAAAGCATCGATTTATGTTTAACTTTAACCTTATAGTTTTGATCATAACAAAAAAAGTTAATTTTATTTACTAACAATTGAATTTAATGGATCATAATTTTCAAAACATTCAATGATAAATTGATTCATTGTCGTCAAAAGATCATAATCAAGACTATAACTACAAATCGGACTCACGGAGATGGTCAAAATCAAAGTCAAGTCTTCTAAATAATTCAAGATAAAATCCTTCGAAGACGAAAGCTTAAAAGCTAATGGTGTGTTTGATTTGCTGTTTTCAAGCCCTTTTCAATTTTTAGTTTTGCAAAACATTGAAAACGTATTTTGTTTAGTATTTTTGAAAATAAATTTTCAAAAATAAGGATAAATTTATAATATAAAATTCAAAATGCATTTTTGAATTTTTGATTGTTTTCAATGAAAATTCTAAAAACACTCAAAACATGGAAAACGAGCNAAATTAAGAAAATTCTAGAAAAATAAAAATAGTTCTAACTAATGATTATTTACATATATTTTTAAAAAAATAATAATATATATATATAAATATATAACGGCTTAAAATTTGATCATTCCGACTTCTATCCTTTTTGTCCAATGACTACATTTTTTCGGCCGATCGATCCCTCATCCGAACTCACAAAAAAGTTTTGTAAATTGTCCTCTATAAACATATTCTCTTTTGCAGTCAACAAAGGACTTTCTAGCGCATTAAAGAGAGAAATATTTTGAGTCAATCCTTGGACTTACATAGCATTTATTTCTTGTACTTCTTCGTATAAAAACCGTTGATTGATTGAATCAAACTTTTAAATCTTCACATTTATTAAATTTTTCTCATATAATACTTGAACTATTATTTATTGCTATTCATTGAAGTGTTAGTCTCTCTTCATACTTAATTTATTTGTATCATTTATTAAAAGAGAGTTTTATTGAAAAATTATTTCTCTAAAAAAAAAGGTTAAACCCCAACCTTGAGGGTCCTCCACCGCCCCGCCCCTAGAGCATTGTGGAGGAGGTAAATCGCGGAATGTGCCTCAGCAGGCCAGAGTACAAGAGCTGTCATACTGGTGCCCATAAAGAGTCCAATTCCAAACCTTGTAAGAGGCAGGAATCGAACCCTCACACTGCGGCTGCCAGCTCAGCAGAGGCTACCTCACTCTTGTCATTTGCACCACTGAGCTATACCCCGGGGGGCGAAAAATTATTTCTCTAAACTTGTAGATTATATTGAGCTCCCTTTAAAATTCAATATTATATAAGAATTTGTACTTCTTATTTGTAAGTCACCGAAAACATTGTAAAATCTTGTAATTACACTATAAGTCAATCAATTTAGTAAAAATGTCTTACTCGTGATGGAGAGTTTGGTACGGATGACATAGATCATTGATTTGGATCGAATCTCCATAATTATAAAGTTTGCATCCTCTCTTTTCTTTTACTTATCGTTATTTGAGTTATGTTTATTATTTGATTGATCTATTTGTTCTTAACTTGCTTGATTTTGTTGGGAAAAAAATCAAAATAAGACGAAGTAAATGACAATTGTAACAACAAAGTCAATATGTTTCAATTCTCTAATTAATTTTCCAATTGA
Source organism: Fraxinus quadrangulata (assembly GCA_903798255.1). Taxonomy (NCBI): domain Eukaryota; kingdom Viridiplantae; phylum Streptophyta; class Magnoliopsida; order Lamiales; family Oleaceae; genus Fraxinus; species Fraxinus quadrangulata. The sequence goes on along the minus strand of CAIGRB010097854.1, from coordinate 52,102 downwards.
ATTGGTGGTTACAAAGTCCTAATGGTTATTGTAATATTTTTATGTTAATGCAAATTCATGAAAAAGTGAAATCCCTTCTCGTCCACGTACTATATAAAGAGGTGTTCTCCTCTTTATTTCACACACCAAAAATTTGAGAGTTCTCTCTCTCAAATTTTCTCTTTTCCCTCTTTGTTTCAAGAGTTTTGTTTATAGTAGTTTATATAGTTTTTTGTTCTAGCTCGATGATAAAAATGTGAATATTCTCAATTCCCCTAAAGTAGAAATTAAGTTGAAAGCTTTAGAATAACTAAGAGGGGGGTAAAATAGTTTTTAGAACTTTTTCAAAAAATAAACTTAAATCAAGTTAGTTAAGAATACGTTGATCAATTAGTAATAATCGTAATTAAATAAAAAATGACTAGATAAATCAAATAATAAATATAAACGGAATAAAATAAGTAAAAGAGTAGAGATTATCCAAACGACATAATTGGGGAGATACGATCTAAAGCAATGACTACGTTCTCAGTTATCAAGTTCTCTGACACGAGCAAGACTTTTTCACTATATTGATTGATTTATAGTACAATCCAACTATTTACAGAGCTTTCGATAACTTATAAATAAGGAACACTTATCCTTATACAATATTGAGTTTTACGGGATCTCAATATGACCCACACTTTTAAACTTTATGGACCTCAATATGACTCATGAGTATAATAAAATGATTTTACGACAAAACTCATCTTCTCATAAATAATACAAATGAATTAAATACTTAGAGAGACTAACACTTCAATGAATAGCAACAAATAATAGCTCAAGTGTTAGATGAAAATTTTGATAAATATGAAAATTAAAAATAAGATTCAATCAAAGTTTTTCAATGAGAAGATGAAAAAGAATTAAAGGCAATTTAAGTTCAAAAATCTTCTCAATTGAATGGGCAGTGACAGCGAGGAGGTCATCAAACCCGAACGGAGAACGCTCACATCCACGAGATTGACACAATCTTTGGAGGCCCTTATGTCAATGGAGAAACAAGGAACTCCCAAAGGAATTATGCCAGAGAGGAAAAAGGCCCCCCACTGACCAGTTATATAGTAAACAGCAGTTCCCGAAGAAATCAGACACCTCCTATTGTGTTGACTCAGGAAGATGCAGAAGGAGTCCACTTTCCCCATTACGACGCCCTTATGGTAAGGGGCATGGTAGCTTGAAACAGACTAAAACGAATGTTAGTGGACAATGGTAGCTCCGTTAACATTCTATTCGGAGCCGCATTTGACAAGATAATTTTGGATCATGAGTTAACTCCTATCTCCACCCCCTTGTATGGCTTCACTGGAGATAGCAAAATTCCAAGAGGTAAAATTATACTTGCAGTGGAGATGGGAGAGCCACCCCAAACGGCCTTGAACTTTATGAAGTTTTTAATAGTTGATAGTAGATTAGCTTACCATGGAGTATTAGGAAGACCTACATTGAAAAATCTAAGAGCTGTTGCCTACATCCACCACTTGTGCGTAAAGTTCCCCAGTGATCGTAGAGTGGCAACGTTAAAGGGTAACCAAAGAGGAGCAAGGAAATACTACTTAAACTCTGTCAGAAAAGTTGAGCTTAGGGACGTCAACATGTTAACAATTGACATGGACATGGTAGACTTCCCCAAGGAAATGCATACGCTCGACGAGATCGACCCCCGCATTATTGAAACTGAGTCACAGACTGCCCCAGTAGATGAGCTAAATAGGGATGTCTTTACTTGGAGGTACGAGGATATGGTAGGTATTGACCCTAAGGTCAGTTGCCACCATCTGAAAATTGATCTTAAAGCTGCCCCGCATAGACAGAAAATGAGAGCCCTTAACCCGGAACGATATGAGGCCCTGAAAGAAGAGGTACACAAATTAATTAAGAATGACTTCATCAATGAGGCCCTATACCCAAAGTGGGTCTCCAACCTGGTTTTAGTAAAGAAGCATAGTGGGAAATGGAAGGTGCACATTGACTTTTCTGACCTTAACAAGGCTTGTCCCAACGACAGTTTTCCCCTTCCTAAGATAGATCAACTGGTAGACTCCACCACGAGACATGAATTACTGAGCTTCATGGATGCTTATTCTAGCTATAATCAAATTTTCATGTACCCAGTGGATGAAGAGAACACTTCTTTTATCATAGATAGAGGCCTTTATTGCTACAAGATGATACCTTTTGGGTTAAAGAATGTCAGATCTACTTACCAAAGGCTTCTTAACAATATGTTTATCGACTTTCTTGGCACGACGATAGAGATCTATGTGGATGACATGCCCATTAAGAGTCTGAAAGTGGATGATCATATAGCCCACTTGAATGATAGCTTTTGGATCCTAAGAAAACATCGAATGAAGTTGAACTCCCTTAAGTGTGCGTTCGGTGTTGTTTCGGGCAAATTTTTAGGTTATATGGTTAACCAAAGGGACATAGAGGCAAACCCCGAAAAGATACGAGTACTGGTCGAGATAAGGTCTCCTCAAAAATTGAAAGAAGTCCAAAGTCTGACTGGGCACGTGGCCACTCTAAGTCACTTCATCTCAAAAGCTACCGACAAGTGTTTCCCATTCGTCAAGAGGCGGGATGAAATTACAATGGACCGAGGAGTGTGAAGAGGCCTTCCAAGAGTTGAAAAAGCACCTAGGACAGGCCTCTCTCCTCTCGAAACCCAAACTTGGAGAGGCCCTACAACTATACTTGGTTGTCTCAAATGAAACCCTTAGTGTTTATCAAAGAAGAGGGCACTACCTAACTACCGGTTTACTACATTAGCAAGGCATTGCTAGCACCAGAAACCCGATACCCGAATATGGAGAAGTTAACCTTGGCATTGATCACCGCATTAAGAAAGTTGAGGCCTTATTTCCAAGCCCATACGATACATATGTTGACCAATTTCCCAATTCGGAAAGTACTTCAAAAGCCAAAGGCCTCGAAGAGATTATTAAAATGGGTAGTAGAGTTAAGCGAGTTCGAAGTTCTCTTTAAGGCAAGAACAGCCATTAAGGGCCAGACCGTAGCAGACTTCGTGGTGGAGTGTGCCAATCTTCCTGAAGTGAACAAGACTATGGAGCCCACCGAGCCCACCACGTGGAACTTATTCTTGGATGGGTCGGCCGGAGACGCTAGCTCGGGGACAAAAGTTATCCTAGTAAACCCTGAAGGTCACAAATTAAATAGCACGGTGCGGTTTGGATTCAAGGCCACCAATAATGCAGCCGAATATAAGGCAGCCGATCTCAGGTTAGCAAGAAAGATGCAAGTGAGGAAGTTATGCATCGACAACAATTCCCAATTTGTCATTGGCCAGGTAAATGGCAACTTCACGGCCAGGGATAAAGGCATAGCTGCTTACCTCCTCTTAGTAATGGACCTACTTCCATCATTTGAAAAGTTTGAGCTGGCTTAAATCCCACGTACTAAGAACACCCATGCCAACGCTTTGTCAAAATTGGCTAGTAGCAAGGATTCAGAGCTATTGACGATAGTGCCAATTGAGCACCTCTCAAGACCATCCATCGCTACGGAAGATGTGATGTGGGTGGAAGGAATTCCCACCTGGATGCAGCCTATTGTGTTCCATCTCAAAGACCAGGTCCTTCCGACAACAAAGAGGAGGCTCATAAGTTAAGAACAAGGTCTGCTCATTTTATTTTCGTAGATGATGTTTCATATAAGCGAGGGTTTTCCTCTAATCTCCTTCAATGTGTTGGGAGTGAAGAAGAAACCTATATACTCCGCGAAATTCACAAAGGCATTTGTGGCAACCACTCTGGAGGACTAGCGTTGGCACGAAAAGTATTAAGGCAGAAATACTATTGTCCCACTTTGAAAAAAGGATGCCATTCAATTTGTACGAAAATGTGACAAATGCCAACGTTTTTTCCCTATTCAAAGACAATCATCTCAAGAGCTGACTGTCGTATCTAGCCCATGGCCTTTTGCCAAGTGGGGGTGGACCTCATAGGCCCCCTGCCCAAGGGCAGATAAAGTGCTAAATTTTTCTATTGTTGCAATAGATTACTTCACGAAATGGGTTGAGGCCGAGCCTCTGGTAAAGATCACAAAAGCTAACACTTCCAAATTTTTGTGGAAGAACATTATATATCGGTTTGAAATTCTCCATTCAATTGTGTCAAACAATGGAAAGCAATTTGATAACAAAAAGGTCAAGGACCTTTGTGAGGAACTCGGGATCAAGAAACACTTCTCCATCCAGTACCATCCCCAGGCCAATGGACAAGTCGAAGTAGTGAATAAAACCATAAAGCATACTTTGAAAATGAAGCTCGATACAGCCAAAGGAGCTTGGGTTGATGAACTACCACGAGTGCTATGGACAATTCGAACTACAAGCAGGACCATAACTGGAGAAACTCCATTCTCAATGGCCTATGGTGCCGAGGTCATGAGCCCTGTAGAGGTTGGATTACCCTTTCCATGAAGATTGCATTTTAGCAAGATATCGAATGACGAGCTTAGGAGGTGTGAGCTCGATTTCCTTGAGGAAAAAAGAGATAACTCCCAATTGAAGCTAGACGCATATCAAAGGAAGATGACTCGATACTACAATGCCAGGGTCAAGAAGAGGTCCTTTCGGATGAATGACTTGGTGCTTCGGAGAGTGTTTTTGTCCTCCAAAGAACCAAGAGTAGGCACTCTGGGCCTAAATTGGATACCGTATTGATAAGTACATTTTAAACATTTATTTTGGTTCACAAATATGGATAATTATTAATAAATATATGAATATGGCTTAATTCTATGTACTTCGTATTTTGTAGGCTAAAAACGATGAATGTGATGAAAATTGGGAAAACAAGCGAAAATGATTAAAATGAAGCAAAATCAAAGTTTGAGCACTCAAGTACGAATACTAAAAGCTATATCGATCTCACGTTGAAGATTTGAGAGTGTTGGCAATCAATTGGATGAAAAAAGAAGCTAAATGGATGAAATATAGTCGAAGTACTATCACGTATTAACTTCCAGTCGAAAAAGTTATGCTTCGAATTTTCAATCTTAGTTTGAGACCCATTTTTGGCATAGAATACGTTTGAATTTGAAGATTAATATTTCTGGAAGCTTTTTAGCCATTGAAGTAAGCTTTTCAATACATTTTGAATCACCTCAATCGAATATTGGGAGAGAAAGATATGATAAAAATACAAAAAACTATCCAATGGAAAAGAAAAGTATAACCATGCGGCCGCATGGTGGAACTTCCATACGGTCGCACATGACCATGCATGGACCTCTGATGCCTCATTTGGATGAACCATGCGGTCACATGGCTCATACACATGCGGTCACATGGTAGGTTTGTGATACGAGAATTCTGGTTTCCTTATTTTATTCCAACTCTTATGAAAATCTATATAAACTACAAATTCATCCCCAAGGCGTGAAGACCCAAATCCATAATTAATTGGGAGATATCGTTTCTTGATTCTTTTTCATGTTTTCTTTTTTCTACTACCAGGCTAGGTTAATCAGTGCTAGGTAAATGATGAACCTTGTAATTTGATGTTTTGATCTTTAGTTTTATGTATTTGACGCAAAAACACATTTTTTAATTATAGAATAATTTATATGAATTAATTACCTCCATGATTATAGTGCACGATAATTATGTAAGTTTGGTGATTTGTTTCATCCATTCGAGAGAAGTGAAATAAATTCGACATATATAAATCATCATAAGGTCCGATAGGGGATAGAAATATATCGTTATGTTTTATATGAATATATAAGTGTTGTATATTTGCATCCATCATAAAGATATAGTCGGGTTGTATGCGAGGGTAGGTCCAACATTACTCGAGAGAGATTGTTGGATAGGATATGAACATTGTTTTGTCATAATTGGATTCGTGTTGTCAAATTATAAAATTAGAGTTATAAATAGTTATTACTTGGGGATTTAGGATCCTAGTGTGTCTTTCATTCATAAATTACATAAAATTTGTATTCAACCATCAATTGCATTTAGTTTAGTAATTCACACTTGTCGTAGTTGATTTACTTCTAGTTAATGTTATCGTTTCGGTTAAGGTCGTAATAAATAGAAATCAAATTAAATAAATCTCTATGGGAACAATACTCGTACTAAAAAAGTTCACTTTATTACTTGTCAACGATCTGTACACTTGCAGGAGTTCACATTCAAAATATATTTTCGCGTGAACAAGTTTTGGCGCCGTTGCCAGGGAATTAACTTTAGTTTGATTTTATTTACTTTGACATTAATTCAAACTTTTATTTTATTTTATTTTTATTGCTTTTATTTTTTGATAACCCCGTACTATTAATCTACTTCGTATTTGCACTCTTTCCCTATACTTTTCAGATAATTGCATGATTCTAACTTGGTAAGGTAATGAAACTTTTGTAATGGATAATCTCTACATAAATTATGAAGATATCCTTGGAGGATACCTGAGTTGTAATTGCTAAGCGATGCATTGTACTGGGCAATGTTTGTTCTCATACTCTAGTTTACACACGCCGAAACTTATGAGATTTAGAGAATATTTAAAGTGTGGGAAGCAAGCAATTGACAAAAATGATGAAGGGTACATGCTCGTTGGAGATTTTATACTTTATAATTGGGATGAGGACATCAAACTTATAGGAGATGGTCCTCCTCTATTAGAAGAAAATGTAATTGCAAAGTATTTCGAAAAACTTGTCAAGTTGGATGAAAGCAAGATGCTTTTGGGAGATTGCATGTGCTGAGAAGAATTTCGACATTGGGGTACAATCCATTTGAAGGGGTCATCGGGACCGACTTCTCATTGCCCGTGGATTTAGATCGCGGACCAATCATTCCACCCGATGAGAGTTCAACAATTGAAGAAGAGCCAAAAATGAGTGNGAGAGTTCAACAATTAAAGAAAAGCCAAAAACGAGTGAAAAGTTAATCACAACGGAGCTAAACGAGGATTTGGCGATCAATAGGGGGAAATCAATTCACATTTTATCACTTTATTGATTGTCCAAAAATTGATTTTGTGATTAAACCTGACGAGGAGATACGAATCTACATAGTTGAAGTTGAGTCGGATTGAATAGACAAGTCCTATTACGTTGAAAATGGCAATGAAGATGTGTGGATATCAAATGAAAAGTGGATCAAAACCAAAAGAAGAAAAATGGACAAGGCATCAAAAGCTTCTTTAGGTGCCCGTGATCAGCCGCCATATAGTCGAGCAATAGACTATAAACAAGTGTTTGTTGGAAGGCAACCCAACAGTTCTTTTCATTTTTTTACCTATTTATTTATTTCATCTATGATATTAACTTATGAATTATGTTTAATTTCTTTAGTTTTGATAATTATAGGTCATCCATCATCTAGTTAGATCTAAGACGCCTCTTGAGCGAAAGTTACGTCCACTTCCAGCAAATAACACTTCGGCATCAATTTTCTGTCATCATCTGTATCACCACATCTACATCGATTAGGGAAGTATTCCTAACCCCATTTTTT
>CAIGRB010097854.1:15956-41655 GCA_903798255.1 Fraxinus quadrangulata | reverse complement strand
TTTTTTTAATTATAGAATGATTTATGTGAATTAATTGCCTCCATGATTATAGTGCACGATAATTATGTGAGTTTAGTGATTTGTTTCATGCATTCGAGAGATATAGTTGGGTTGTATGCAATGGTAGGTCCAACATTACTCGAGAGAGATTGTTGGTTAGGATAGGAACATTGATTCGTCATAATTGGATTCGTGTTGTCAAATTATAAAACTAGGATTATAAATAATTATTACTTGGGATTCGGGATCCTAGTGCATCCTTCATTCATAAATTACATAAAATTTGTATTCAACCATCAATTGCATTTAGTTTAGTAATTCACACTTGTATCGTAGTTAATTTAATTCTAGTTAATATTATCGTTTCGGTTAAGGTCGTAGTAAATAGAAATCAAATTAAATAAATCTCTGTGGGAATAATGCTCATATTTAGAAAGTTCACTTTATTACTTGTTAAAGATCCGTACACTTGCGGGAGTTCACATTTGAAATATATTTTCACGTGAACATGTATTAAAGAAGAACTATGACCTGGCACGTACCGAATTGAAGACATGGATTGAAAGGTACAGTCTCACCCATAAAGCATTGAGCATCTGAGAATGTACTACCAATGAATGTACTGAAAAGTTGGAAGATCCTTCCCAACCCCCGTAAATAAATAAACACTTTGCACGAAAAGCTAAGGAATAATGTTCATTTTAAAGCGTGAGAACCTCGGAAGAAAGGATCAGATCCCTAAAAGGATCACCTCGTTTGAACTCCGAGGCATACATCACAAGCCTCGCCTTAACGAAGCTGAACATCAAAGGAGAAGCCCTTACATGGGTGAACCATCCACCATGTAAGGAAGCGTGGACGCCTTGGAAGAGAGGATTAGATCCATAAAGGGATCAACTCGTTTAAACTCTGAAGCGTACATCACAATCCTCATCTTGACGAAGCTGAACATCAAGTGAGAAGCCCTTACATGGATGAACCATCTAGCATTTAAGGAAGCGTGGGCGCCTCGGAGAAGATGATCAGATCCCTAAAGGGATCACCTCATTTGAACTCTGAAGCGTACATTACAAGCCTCATCTTGACGAAACTGAATGTCAAGTGAGAAGCCCTTACATGGATGAACCATCCACCATGTAAGAAAGCGTGGGCACCTTGGAGGAGAGGATCAGATCCCTAAAGGGATCACCTCGTTTGAACTTCGAGGTATACATCACAAGCCTCACTTTGATGAAGTTGAACATCAAGGGAGAAGCCCTTACATGGATGAACCATCTACCATGTAAAGAAGCATGGGTGCCTCGGAGGCGTACATCACAAGTCTTCCTTGACAAGGCTGAACGTCATCGAAGAACACCCAAAATCATCGAGTTAAAATCCTTTAATTTAGTTACCCAAATATAATGTAAACTTATTCGGACTATAATTTCAGAGGGAAGTATGTTGAAGTCGTTGACGAGCAGACAGTTAAGTTGTTACTTAAGTAGTTCATTCAAGTTATTTAATTGTTTGTCGAGGCCGTCTTACTTGTAAAATAATGAAATAACAAGGAAAGCAATAAGACTTGTAAAAGTTTTATTCATTTAAGAAAATTTGGGTACGCTTGGGGGCCTCAGCCTTTACAAAATATGTATATAAACTACGCTATTGCTGAGGTGGCTGGGAAGCCAACGCCTCGCTGGTAGGTGCCTCAGTCGCCACTTGATCTGGAGCTTCTTCAGCAAAAGCTTCCTCTTGATCAATCCCCTCATCTGCTGCTTCTTCGACGAGGGTCTGAGGCATTTCATCCGTGTACTCCGCCCTCAATTTAGATGCGTCGAGTTCAGGGTAAAGTTTGTCGACCCTTCCTACAACTTTGGAATAGGCAAACCTTGGCCAATAGGTGGCGAACCGCTGGTACTCTTCGGTCAGATGGAAATTGGCGATGTAGCTCTTCACTGCCGCATTCCTCGCCTGTTGAGCCTCAACTTTAGCTTTTTTAGCCTCATCCACGTAACATTTGATTTGGCTCTCCATAAATTGGTTCGCATCTCTGCACCCGGCAAGCTCCAAGTTCACTTTCTCCATAGCTTCAGCAGTAATTTGTTTATGATTATTCAAAGTTTCAATCTTCTTGGTCAACAAGGCTACTTCACATTGAGATTCATGGACCTCATTCCTCAAGGCCTCCATCTTAGCCATAGCTAAAGTCAGCTTCGCCTCATCTTCAGTTCGTCAGGTCCTTAATAGCTCAGCCCCAGAATTTATTCTCTTTATTTGTTCATCAGCAGCAGCCAACTTGTCCACCGAGGTCTTGTTCCTTGATTGAATGTTAGCCAAAGCTACTTGACATTCTAGGGCCACTCTGAAGGCCCTGGCACTTTGGTTTACCAGTGCATGTCCTCGCCTAAGGACACCTCCTTCCAAAGGAAGTAGGCCCCAACTAGTTGACTCTACCCATTTGGTAAAATTTGGGTTGGAGACAGCATGAAGGTTCTCAGCACCGCCCTAAAGAAGGGGTTCAAAAGTAGACGCACTCCTACTTTGAGCAGAAATTCACTGATTACCACGCAACCTGGCTTCGGAAAGTAGGCATGTTCGTGGGCTTCGGGAACTAACATTTCAACGCAATGGGGGAGACAATATGTTTGCCTAAGTTCAGCTAGTTTCGTGAAGGTCATGGATGAAGGAATTTTGGAAGCTCCCAACCTGCCTCATAATCTATGGGTTCCTCACTCCTTATATACCACTCTTCGGACCCCCCAGACACTGACTCTTCCCCGGACCTAGCTACCATAATTGCCCTCGACGCCTCAAAATCCATTAAAAAACACTGGAATTGATAAAAAAAATTACACAAATTGATGAAAGATTGTGAAAAGGATTTCAAAAGAAAATACCTAGGAAAGAATAGGATCTAAGAACGCTAGTCGGAAGACAAGAAGACGTAGGAAAATTTTTGAAGGTTGGATTAAGAGAATTCAAATGATTTTCATAAAAGTAAAACTTCAAAAATGGCATAGTTCTGGTTTTTATATGAAGAAGTGATCAGTCCTAGTCGTTGGATTGAGGCCCAATGAATCTGAAGCGTCCAATCTTGTAATAAATCTGAGTCGTTGAATTCAAACGGTTTATTTCACCAATGCCTCAGATTAATTTGTGAATATCACGTACATACCTCAACGCGTTAGTTTTCGTAAAAACTTGTAGCCATCATTGCACATTTAATGTGACGGCCGTACATGTATTGGAAGTTGTACCGCTTCAGCTGTCTTATCTTGGTAATGTACGAAGCTATCAAATCATGGCACCAATATCAAGGTCAAGTAAATGAGCATCGACGGTTCAGCACTTCTCTGCCTCAGCTTCAAAATAAATTCAACTATCTTTAAAATAAATGAGCATCGACAGTTTAGCACTTCTCTGCCTCAACTTCAAAATAAATTCAACCATCTTTAAAGTAGATGAGTATCGACAGTTCAGCATTTCTCTACTTCTGTTTCAAAATAAATTCGGCTGTCTTCAAAGTAAATGAGCTTCGACAGTTCAGCACTTCTCTGCCCTAGCTTCAAAATAAATTCAACTATCTTCAAAGTTGTCTTCATTCATTAACCTCGTCAGTTTGATATTCCTTATTTCGAGGTGAGCCAGTTCTAAATCAACTATCAATTCCACGCACAGTATAAATATATATGCCTGAACTTGGGGAACTAGTATGATGAATTAGAAATTTTAAAGCCTTCTTGTGTACCCAAGAAGGGTACTTCGTTAATTACTAAAAGTTCACACATTACATAAATAATCATACATAGACTTGGGGGACTATTGTTATGACTTGCTAACTAGCATTTACCATGTGGCCAACCTAGTGCAGTTATGGACCCACTCCTACCGAACCACCAGCTATAGAAGACGAGGCTCACATGGTAATTTTCGATACCCTTTACTAATCTGAGGTGGACATACCAAAGAGGCCCAGGTTGGAGGTTCCACCCCTGCTAGTGACGGCCTACGTACAAGAATCCCGAATTTATTGTAAAAATCTTATTTGAATGATTCATGTGACTTCTGTAAAAGTTTATTCACGTCTTGTCTTGTCAATAGGATATAAGGGCATTAAATGCTTGTAAAGCTAGGAAGTCAACATAATGGCTAGGATTTGATACTTCGGCCGAAGGGATGAGGCCACGTATAATTTTATCTAAGGGTCAACATTCTGTTTGCAATACTATAAACACCTCCACCATGTAACACTTAAAGGCTAATGCAACTTTAAATATTTGGAGCAACTGGTTTTACTCTCTTATATCGATTCGCAATCTTTAATCTGAGTTCATAGCGAATGATTATTATTATATAATCGTATCTCGGATATCTGGTCGGAACCCGAAAGGTAGCGTCTCGTGTCGTTGAGCTTATCCTACGTCCAATTTTGGAACGATCTCGACCGTTGATCGACTTTTACGTGTTGAATCTAGCTTAAGCATGTACAAGTGTGTCCGGTATCTATTGGCGGAATATTTTGAGGTCAACGAGTACATTTACATTTGAACTAAGAAATCTAATCTTTGATCTTGTTTCGAAGTTTGGCTCTCGGACTCTCTTCTTGATATTTCTTTGACATTTAACTTTTAAGTTCTTGATCTTGTTCTTGTTAGTTTCTTTAACATTTGTATTTTAAGATCTTTTCTTGAAGGATCTGTCTTGAATTTATGACTTTGATGTTGACCTTCTTCACGAGTCTGATTTGTGATAGTCTTGATTTCCTTTATCTTATTATTACTATGTTTATTGGTATAATTTTAGCAGTATTTCTATTTTTCTTTAGTATGTTTCCGAATATCTTAAAACAAATTCTTCTTAAAAGATGAAGGATGTGCTAGATTTCAAATGAATATTATTGTGAAAAATAATTCTCTCACAAGTTTTGTCTAATATGCTGGGTTTACGTGGGACCTTTTGTGACCCCTTCAATCAATCTGAGAATTGAATATTTTCAAAAGAGGCTAGACTTGGACCCTTCTAATCTTCTTTGAAATTATCTGTAAAGTGATATTCGATTGTTGAAAAATAACTTAATTTTTATCGTGTTTAAAAATAAGCATATTTTTCATTTGGAAAATTAGCATATTTTCATTATTGCTAAAAATAACATAATTTTTCAAATGATTTTGGAAAAATTACGTATTTTCAATTGAACAATTAGCATATTTTTTAATTATGAAAATAGCATAATTTCTCGATTCTAAAATTAGCATATTTGATATTTCAAAAAAAAATGGCAAGTGAATCATCATTGCTGATACAACCATTACTATGAGCCGTGAGCTTACTCCTATTGTAGACCCCCCCCCCACAATATCGACATCTATTACTTATAGAGATAAATCGAAGAAATTCAACGTGTCGAATTTCAAGAGGTGATAGTAAAAGATGTTGTTTTTATCTTACCTCCCTCGACATTGCAAAGTTCTTGACAGGGGATCCTCTGAAGCTGACGTAGGATGAGATTGACAACCAAGTCATCAATGCTTGGAAATATTTTAAATACATGTGTCGAAATAATGTCATGTATGGGCTAATTGATTCTCTGTACAATTTCTGTAGTGCAAAGAAGTTAGCAAATGAGCTATGTAAGTCTTTCGATTGGAAGTACAAAATTGAGGATGCTAGGGCCAAGAAATATGTGGTAAGCCACTTCCTAAATTTCAAGATGGTCGACTCTGAAACTCTGATCATTCAAGTTCAAGAGCTCCAAGTGATCTTACATGAGATCCATGCTGAGGAGATGTCACTGATTAAACCTTTTTAAGTGGTTGCTATTATTGATAAGATGCCGCTAGGATGAAAATACTTCAAGAACTACCTTAAGCTTAGCGAAATGAGATGAATATTGAAGATTTGATTGTTAAACTTCGCATTGAGGAAGACAACGAAGGATTTGATAAGTGAGGGGTATACCAGCATGAGGCTAAGGCCAACATTGTGAAGGACGGTCAAAGCTCCATAGCAAAGAAGAAGCCAAATAATAAAGGTTCCAAGCTGGGACCTTAAAGGGATAAATGTGGGGGAAGAAGCAAAATGGCGAGAAACTACACTATACAAGATATCCAACTATCCTAGAAGGATACAGTGATTCAAACCGGATATCTAACTTAAAAGACTCAAGGTCTACTAGTAAATATATGTTCATACTAAGAGGTGTAGCTGTATCTTGAAAATCGTTGAAACATATTGTTATAGACAAATCCACAATGGAATCTGAATTTGTCACATTAGACAAATGTGGGTAAGAAGCAAAACGGCTATACCATTTCTTAGTGGATATCCCAAGGTAGTAAAAGCATGTACCTATAATAAGCATACATTGTGATAGTTAACATACAATTGGTATGACACAGAGCAACAAGTATAATGGTAAGTTAAGACATATTCGTCGAAAATACAATAACATTAAATAACTAATCTCTACTAGAATTATCTTTATTGACTATGTAAGATCAAAAGATAATAACTTCGAATCTCCTGACCAAAGGGTTAAATAGAGAGCTAGTTGAGAAATCATCGAGAGGAATGAAACTAAAGCCCATGAATGAATAAATCAATACCATGGATACCCAACCTAGTTGTCTGGAGATCTCAAGATCTATGTTCAAATAGGCAACCTAATTGTAAAGATCATGGTGGATCACTGTGGGAATTCATCCCAATCCATTCCTATGATGAAATAAGAAAAAATGATAATCTAAACTTTTAATGATTCTTATGTGTTGAAATATTTGAGTAGAGTAATACGAGTTACTCTTAATTAAGAGATCACATATGTGAGAGAGAAGTGGAACCACTTCAAAGGAGAATTACGAAAGCTTAATTCCTTAGAAACTCTCATAGAACCCGAGAGATGTTCATGACCAAAATGAACATAACTTTGAGAACTGAGTTGTGTTAGGAAAAAGCATGCTAGGAGTGTGTCATCTTTTACATAAATAATAGAATAGTTCAATGACATCATATCTACTAATTAGTTAGTAAAGTAAACATACTTACACAAGGAAAGGTTCAAAGGGTAACACCCATCTATTCTATGCAAGTTTCAACCATTGAATTCTCATCGTGTCTATCTGTCATTATTGTTAATTTCATTCATCTAGGGAATTGTTGGACAAAAAATCAAAATAAAATGAAGTAAATTACAAATGTAACAACAAAGTTAATATGTTTTAATTCTCTAATTAATTTTTCCAATTGAATTTGTTGTTACAAAGCTCTAATGACTATTGTAACATTTTTATGTTAATGCAAATTAATGGAAAATTAAAACCTCTTCTTATCCTAGTACTAAATAAAGAGGTGTTCTCATGCTTATTCCACACATCAAAAATTTTAGAGTTCTCTCATCTCTCTAATTTTCTCTCTTCCCTCTTTGTTTCAAGAGTCTTGTTCTTAGTAGTTTAGATACTTTTGTGTTCTAGCTCGGTGATAGAAGTGTGAGCATTCTCAATTCGCCTAAAGTAGTGACGAGGTGTTAGTCAATTACTTTCAATCGTTATATCCTGGGACACAAACGCTATCAATCATTTCGCACCACAATGGAGAGCAAATCTGTTTTGAAAAAACTATATGCAACAGAGGCCTCAGTTCCTTTCAATACGGCTACTACATTAACAACCATATTTCCTCTATTTTATTGTTACTCTATTTATTCTAATGTTTTTTTCATTATTTTATTTATTTAATTCTAACAGTATTTCTAATTTCCTTTTGTATTTTCCTAACAAATTTAAGATTAATTTTTATTTTTATTTTTAAAATGAATTCACCACCTTCTCAGTTAGTCATTCACTGCTTATTTCTATCTATTTATAAATTAAATCTTCAATAAATCATATATAATATTTTTTTCGTCAGAGGCTTTAATCAAAAGAATTAAGCCCCTGTTTGATATGAATTAAAATCAGATTTTTACTAGATTTAATATAAATTGATAAAATCTATGGTTAAAAAATTGTGAAATTCATAAAATGTGTGGTTGAAATCATAGTTATAAAACCCGGCCCGGACGGCCGGTCAGGCTGAAAAATCGGTGAACCGAGCCCTGTCCAGGTCGGGTAGATTAATTTTATATGAATGCACATGACTCAGTCAAAAATTTACTTTGACCGAGTTAACCCGGTCGGTTGACCAATTTTCAAAATTGCCTTTTAAAATATTGGGGTTCTAATGAATTGAACTTTGAACCTCTAAGTAAAACAATTATTTCCCCACCATTGGAGTAGGGATGACAACATGATGGGTCGTCCTGTTGGGTAATTCCCCGCCCCATACCTATTTAAGGCGAGGCGGTCCACCAACCCCGTTTATTACCTTTTTAAAAAAAATTTAAATTCAACTTTTAGTGTATGTATTTGATTATAACATTTTCATATTACAATAAATTTAAAACCCTTAAAAATTAAGTAAAGGTTAGATTCAAAGTACTGCATTATGTTATATAAATACATTACCCATAAAAGCAAAAATAATTTGAAAATTTAAATACAAGATAAAAATTATACATTTGAATAAATTACAAAATAGCGCACAAACAAACATCACATGACACATAATACAACTTTATCATGTTGTAGATCTTCAAGTGCTTCTTTTAGAATGTCTATATCACGCTCCTTAAAAATTGATAACTGCAAAAGTGATTATTAGTTAGACAAATGATGTATTTAACTATTTATATGCAAGTCCATTTAAAGAAAAATCAATTTACCTCATCTTCAATATCAATGTCACTCAGCTGCATACTACAGCATCCAAAGTACGATGTAGGTGGTGAATGTTCTAACAATAAATAAAACTAGTTACCAGTAAAGAAATAATAGAAATAACAATTATGAAAATCAAAGGAAATTGTATTTCTCGTACCATGAATGTCAACCCATAACCAATCTCTAGCACACATCAAAGCCTCCAAAGTGTTTGGATGAAGTCTATTTCTATGCAGACTAACAAATCTACCACTAGTACTGAATGCAGACTCTGATGCCACTGTGGATACTGGAATAGTTAAAATATCTCTTACAACTTTTTGCAAAGAATGATATTTTGTTGAATTTGCATTCCACCATGCCAATATGTCAAAATCGTTAGATCGAGGTAATAGAGGCTCGTCCAAGAAAATATCAAGCTCTGACTTCGTACTATCAGTACTAGTGGTATTAGAAAAAAATGAATCAAATTGTGCCAACCGATCTTTTTTGCTTATAGAAGTAGATGCCTCGATTTGGTTTGAAGATTGAGTCACGTTCCCACGTGATCCATGTCTTGTATTGTACTCATTTAGCAGCTTGTGACAAGATTTCCTAATCTTTTCAATCTCAAGATCCGAATCTTCATTTCCATAAATCATTGGAAAATATGTGTTTGAGCCACATTAATTTGGGAGAATGCATTTTAGAATAATAAATTGATGTAGAATATGTGGTTAAAAAAGAAGGAAAAATTATTGATGTGATGGAAAATGTTATTTTATTGAATAATGTGTGGTTGAAAATGAGTAAAAACAATGAAAATGAAAAAAATAATGTGGTTCAAACATGGGCTAATACTATAAATAAAATTACTTCGGTGACCTTTTCGAAATTACTCCCAACAAAATCTGCCATTAAATGGTGACTAGCATTTACCGTTGTGTTTTAGATTATTCGATTTTGATAAAAATTGATTAAATATGTGATTGAATAAAACGTATAATTGAATGAGTTTGGAGTAAAAAAATAAGTTTTAAGAAATAAAGGTCAAACGGGGCGTTAATTTCACGTATTCTTATTTTTCCATAGAATTCTGTTTCCATAAAGGGCTATGCGAATACGAGGAAATACGTACAAATAACCCTTTTGATAGAGAATGTGTGATTGAAAAAAAAGGAAAAGTTATTGATGTGATAGAAAATATTATTTTATTGAAAAATGTGTGGTTGAAAATGAGTAGAAAAATGAGAATGAAAAAAATAATGTGACCCAAATAGGGGCTCAACCAACTTCATTTAAATCTTGGATCCAACACACTAGCTACTGCCAAAATTCCATGAATCTCACTCCAATATTTTTCAAACTTGTCAATCATACTTGAAGCCATTATTTTGATTTCCTCGTAAGACGATTTCATCCAATCATAAATTGATAACTTTATCTCACAAATATTCGAAAAATAAAGATTTGATGTTGGGTACTTAATCCTAGAAAATATTTCAATCACTTCAAAAAATACCTCCAACCTTTCACACATCTCTTTCGCCAATTTCCAATCTTCATCACTAGGCAAACATCTATATTGTGACTCACGTTGCTTTAGTCGAGGAAAAACATGTCTATACTCTAAAGCACTACGAAGCATTAGGTACGTAGAGTTTTACCTAGTTTTGCAATCAGGTGCTAACTTTTTGGAACAAGAAATTTTCAATTAATGTGCAGAACTCTCAAATTTTTCTATTCTTTTTGGAGTTGTCGTCCAATATGCAACGCTGTCACGAATTTTCTCAACACTAGAGTTAATGATCTCCAAACCATCTTTAACTATCAAGTTCAATATATGCGCACAACAACGCATATGGAAAAATTCACCATTTAAGAAAGCTAACTACCAGAAAGCTTATCTAAGAGAATGTTGATCATGGCATTATTTGTAGTACAATTATCGACAGTCAAAGTAGACAACTTACGATCGATATTCCAATCCAATAAACAGTCCAATAATGATGCACTCAGTGCCTCAGACATGTGCGGACACGGCACATATATGAACCTATATTTAAAATAAAAGCAACCTAATTACGTCAAAATAATTTGAAATAGTACCTTAAATAAGATAATGAATTTATGCTAGATCAAAGTACCTCATAATACAACTTTGAAGTTTCCAAAATTCATCTATAAAATGAGCAGTGATGGCCATGAATCATTTCTTCTGATTAGAAGTCCACATGTCTGTAGTGATTGCAATTTTGCCATTGTTCTTCTCCAATAAGCTCATCACTTTCAATTTCTCGTAATCATAAATTTTGAAAATATCATTCTTTATAGTGTTACCAGAAACGTTCTTAAGCAACGGTTGCAAAGTATTCGTGAATCTTCTAAATCCAACGTGTTCAACCATTGATAGTATATACTCATGCAAGATTATCATAGATCCTAGTTCCCTTCGAGCATTGTCTTGTTCAAAGGTGTAAGTACCCAATGAAACCCTCCCACAAGCTCCCTTTACTAGATTCAATATTGCCTGCTTAATGTCTTTTTTATTTCGACGTAACATCTTTTTATATGCTCATGCAAATGTTTTGTCCCATTCTTACTTTTAGGCCTTAGCCCCTAATTTTTTATCAGAATAGTTACAAATTACNCTCTTTTTTTTGAAGTGATTCCATGCTACCGAAGATAATTTCATTTTCTTACCTTGTCCACTATTCTCATCTTGTTCCTCACACAAGTCTATTAGATCTTGTTGTGTGTTTGCCGGACTAGGTAAGTCATCATACGATGGATTATCACTTGATCATACTGGAGTACTTCCAATGCTCCTTACTAGTGTACAATGATTTGATCCAAACATCTAAAATGGAAAAAAAAGGTAATAATTTAAAAATTGAATCTCAAAAGATGCAACAACAATATCCAAATAAGCTAATAACAAGTCATATAAAATGTAAAAGCTAAATAGCAAATTCCAACTTAACAACATTTGGGTACCCATAAAAATAAAGATAGAGCCACGGATCTTTTGTTTCTTTCGCGGATCTTTTGTTTCCACGACGCTCTAGCAAAAGTGGGTCCTTCAATAGTTCCAAAAAAATGCCCTATAATTATCTCATTTCCTGGGTTTTCTCCCTCTAGTTATGAGTCTTCTGAACATGTGCATTTAGTTATTGTCACGTTTCCAAACTTCAAAACATGTTTAAAGTTTTTATGCCTTCTCTTTCTTTATGTTCATGATATATGTAAGTACGTAATGTTGCACGCTTAGTTGAATTACATAAGAACTAAGACCAAAAGGGAAATAGGGAATGAAGGAAAATTATTAAAACCAAGGCTACTCACAGTGAAGATTAAGAGCGGCTGGACGCTGGAGATGGAAAAGTGAGGACGACGGAAGTCGGTGGATGGCTGGAAGGAAAAGTAGAAAACCCTCAGTCCACCGCTAAGCTGGAAGGAGACGAATGCTTCTCTAATCCCGATATAATAACTTCTATTTTATGAAATTTATTTTGTAGTAAGTTGTTAACAATTTTTTTTTTTTTTTTGCATTGCAGATTGTAATATGTGACCTGGACCACTCCGAATCTGAGATGAATATGCCATACATGAATGGGTTGCAGTACAGTCAACCAGCTCAGCCAGCTACTAAACGCGATGCTATGCGAAAGAAGAGAATGACGGAACGTTCAGCTGGCGGTGTAGGGACAAGTGCCGATGCAGCTTCTCCTGGGATAAACATGACCACATCTATAAAAAGGATAACAGATGGCAGCACTAACCACGGTGATGTTGATGAAGATGATGACGACTTCGCAGATCCTCCACCGAGGTGGCAAGATACAACAGAACATGCAAAGTCTCCAGTGACCTCCTGTCCGTCGTCTGAATATTTCAATGCACAAGAAACCCACACAGATGTCCCACTGCCAGATCACGTAAGTTGTTAGTGAGGTTAATAACTTCAAAGTACTAGTTAGAGTCTGGTTATTTCATAGCTCACATGTCATTTACATGTAGTCCAGTCACAGATCTTTATGCACAGGTCACAGACAAATGTGTTTTCAGGTCTGACAACAATCACTCTATAAATTTCTGTAATCCATTTATCGTTCACGCTTTGCAGGCTATCGAGAATTTGAGAAATGAACTGATGGGGCAAATAGCTGATCTGAGGTCACAGTTGTCAATTATACAAGGTGAACAACTACGAATGATGAACGACATTGTCCAGATGCAGTCTGGGATTAGGAATGACATGTTAGAAATTAGGACCAACATGCAGTTCCTGTCTGAGTCTGTATCTGCATTGGTCTCAAGCACGATTGAAGAGATTTTGAAAAGACTCAGTGAAAGTTCCAAGGACGTGCAGGAGGGGCATGCGGCTGAAGTGTCTGAGAAGCTCGGAGAAGTAAGTAAAAATGAAGTCATGTTGTATTTCTCAATTTCATTATAAATTTTGTCTTGTTCAAATCTTTAGGCTGAACATGTGGGACTGAGTTCGGGCACTAAAGGTAAGGGTAATATGGTTCCGGACGAAGGTCTTGAGATGCATCTCAGTCTTCAACCTCTTTCGTTCCACTTGGGTCTAGATTTCACACAACTTGAGATGCATACTCCGACTCAATCGAAAACAGTTCATCAGAAGGTTGACTCCATCATATCTGATGTTCTTCAGGACAAGAAAACGACAGAGGGAGAGGTACACTACAGTTTAGGAATTTTACACAATCCTCTTTTTGGCACAGGCAGGTCATAGAACACATTTTTTGGTATTAGTTCACACAACACACAGGTCACAGATATAATAGTAGTCCTATAAGCCGAGATACATCACAGTTACCACTATATGCAGGTATCCCCGGTGTCTGAACCAAGCTCAAGACTGCCAGTGAAGACGGTTTCTAGACCAGCGAGGATACTTCAATCTCCTTTTATCACTGATGAAGGGAAAGTACTCAAGCAGGCTGACAACATTTTGGTTTTTGAACATTACAACCGTCATGGTGATGATGCAGATATTTCATCGTTCCAGAGTTGGTTCCAATGGGGATACAAACCAAGAAACAAGTAAATTCTTATTCCACCCCTGAAAGTTGTTTAATAGCTTATTGTTTAAAAATTCATATAGTTCATATTATGCTTGCATGAAGAAATTCAATGTTGCTGATGATTTCATCAGTCCCCCATTTCTACTTGGTGGGTTCAAGGTTGGAAGTAAAACTTGGTTCTATGAACTGGTGATTCTGAGTGCTCCCTCAGCAGCATAGTAAGATTTCCGTACCTAAATATTCAGTCACAGAAAATGAGGTCACAAATTATAGACACAGGTCATAGTATCTTTTAACAGGTCACAGTTTATGTCAAAATGTCTGTATGTCACAGTTCATTTCTCACGGTGAAATTGTTAACATGTTCTATTTTTCTACCACAGCACATGGACGTGTGCTTCTACTTCATCCGCCAGTTGACAAGTTATGGGAAGAATGTCAAGTTGAAAGCCACCACCACGGACTCCTGGTTCCAAATGAAGCTGAAAAACATATACTCCAAGTTCAAGCAAGATCCTACCGTTTTAATGTCAGAGCCAAGCTTGATAGACGTTGTGACAAAAGGAAGTTTGCCTTTAAGCCATCCATGGGGCAGTGTGGACTGTGTAATCATGCCCATTATACTAAAAACAAGGCACACTGGATGCTGACGGTCCTTGAATTCAGCACACATACTCTCCATGTTTTCAACTATACTGGAAAGACATACCACAACTTTCTCCTTCGTATAAGTATTGAACCTTTCATGAAGATGATTCCTTACCTGCTGAACTATGCCGACCTTTGGAAAAGACATATTGACTACGATGGCGAAGATCGTATGGACCTGAGGCTAATGGTTGACAGCAGCCTTCCTCAACAGAAGAATGGGTAAGTCTGTGACCTCATATCTCTTTTTACAATGCTTTGTCATGCGATCTAATACATTATGTGATTTGTTTTTTTCTAGCCACGACTACAGCATCTTCACCATCAAGTATGCTGAGTACTTGCTACATGATGATAAGAATTCAATGCCGATCAAATTTGATGCAGGGGGAACAATGCTGGACATTGCCATAGGTTGTATAAACATCGGAGTATATATATGAGGAAATGAGATTCTCATTCAGTGATGCATGTCCTTTTATTTTTTAAAAAGTTTAAAATAATGATCAAACTCTGTAAAGTTTCTGATTGTCTGTCTCTGTCCCTTTTTTTTGGTAGCGTCGTCTGTTTCGATGTGCAGTATTTTTTTTTTCTAGGACAAATGTACATTGAATCTTCAGTATTTCTTTTGGAGGTCACAGTGGCTTGGGTATTTACGCATCTTTCGAATTATTTTGCACATGTGTAAATTGTAATGGCTAGTAGAATATTTATTTTCCATCTTTTGAATTCTTTTGCATCGGTCACAATGACTTGGGTATTTACGCAGGTCACAGTTTGCAGTAGAATATTTCTACAGTGTCACATGTATTACTATGTTTGGAGTATGTAGGTCACAGCCTGTAGTAGAAGATTTATACAGGGTCACGTGTGATAATATTTTTTGGAGTACGCAGGTCACAGTATTTTTATATATACTGTGACTTTGCAACAGTTACAGACCATAAGTACAAGTTATTTAGGTCATTGCAATTGGGTCACATTGAATAGTGCATTGGTCACATATATTCAGAAGTCACAGATCTTTGAATATGTCACGCATAGCAATCTTGATGGTCATAGTTGACATTACGCAGAATTAACACTGAAACTCCAAATAAATCGAATGAATAATTCTTATTTCAATGATTATTTCACGCACATTACAGATCTATATAAATTGATAGCAACAACCAATTAAAGAAATGTTATTGAATATCTGAAAATGTGATGTTTACTAAGTGTCATCAATTCTTTTGCTTTTCGTGAAAGATTGTCCTTTCTTGAATTTGGCTTAACTAAACCAAGCTACTACATCTTCTACGATTGTGACCATGTTCTCCACAACGTCCACATTTCACAGTCGATTTCCCTTCACTGGATGACCTTTTTCTCTTTTCAGTAAGTCGACCAGAACTCCTTTTCTGATAAGGAGCTAATACAATGGTGTGTTGCAAGTCTACAGGCGTGGTCCATTCAGCTGGATCTCCAACTGGAATCAAGAAGTCTCGATATGTGTTTATGTATGCATCTTTTGTGTAATAATAAGAATAATATTCATAAGGATCCCTTTTTGTATGTGCAATCACAGCCAGTGCATGTGGACATGGGAACAAATCAACTTGAAACATCCTGCATGTGCATGAACGTTGATCTATATTTACAACAAAAGACGAGTGTTCATCTTTGACTGAAAACAGTATCTAGCTCACAGGTAACACCTGCAAGGAGGTTAAAAATCATATATATGTGTAGTCTAATAAATATACCTCAGGTCACAGACAATCATATCTGAGTCACATAATTCAGTTTTGAGGTCACATTTATATAATTCAGTATTAGAAATACAACAGTTACCCTCAATTTCCTCAAATCCGTGCTCATTTTCCTCATTAGCTTCTCGTAATGGGGTGTCAACGTTGTGAATGTGTCATGTGCGTCCTCGTTATGTTTACAAAACCAGGTTTGTATAGTTTGTCTCAGAGATTATAACAACGAGACAATAGGGTAATTCTTTGCTGCTTTTGTGATTGCGTTGACTGATTCTACTATATTTGAGGTCATAGTAGAATAACGATTTGCTGGCATGTGAAATCGTGACTACTTTTCAAATCCAACATCCTCCTGAAAACATCAACCATGTTCATGAATATCACATAAACTACATCAGTGTTCATTTTTTTCAAAATATGGAAATTGTAATTGAAATCAGTACTTTACCAGGTAACACCTAATCTTACTGTTTATCATGTCAAGCTGGTGCATGTGATATTCGAACTCTGATAGTGTATATGATCGAATAGCTGAATTGAAAGCTTGCATTATGTTGTGACCTGATTTATCATAATATGACTTCAAATTTTGCAGCAAATGATATGAAGAAATCCCATGACAGGTTTCCAGATAAACATGTTCTATAGCATTCTTGATACTAATATGGCGATCTGATACAAAACACAATCCATCTCTACAACCATAAGCCTTCTTCAAGTTCTTGAAAAACCATGTCCAAGATCTATCATTCTCACTATCTCCAACTCCAAATGCGAGAATAAAAATGATGTTATTTGCATGTTGCGTACATGCTGTGAAGAGAGTACCACCATAGTGTCCATTCAAGTAGGTGCCATCCACCACAATCACAGGTTTGCAATGCTTCCAACCTTGAATTGATGCACTAAGTGCCGTGAAGCAATATTTGAACCTACTGTAACTATCAAGCTCCAGTTCTGTGACTGTCCCGGGATTTCTCTGTTCAAGCATGTAAAAGTAACTAGGTAATTTACCGAATGACTCAGTCGGATCACCCCTAATGATTTTCAAAGTCTGTTCACGAGATCCCCAAGCTTTATTATAGTTTATGGAGACACCATACTGATGAAAAATGTCACTTCATATATCCTTTGGAGTGTATATAGTATGTGACGTTGTGTATTTGTATTTGATACTAGATGAAACAACGGAGCTGGATAATTGCCTGTGACTCCCCAATATTATGTTTGTGCCA
Organism: Fraxinus quadrangulata; assembly: GCA_903798255.1. Classification (NCBI taxonomy): domain Eukaryota; kingdom Viridiplantae; phylum Streptophyta; class Magnoliopsida; order Lamiales; family Oleaceae; genus Fraxinus; species Fraxinus quadrangulata. Next base: position 24,253 of record CAIGRB010097854.1, on the reverse strand, counting down.
CATGTGTGACCATTAGTAACCTTCCTAATCTTAAATATGTCGAACTTACCCCACTTTGAAGACCTGCACATCCAAATACACACATCATGTATACACTTGACTACGTACTCCTTCTTGTCCGATCGAACAACAATAAATTCGAACATGTTCTGTATCGCAAACAAAGAAAGGCTCAATTTGAGAATATTCTTATCACAGAAGAGCCTTCATTCCTCTATTCCTCTAGGATCAGCGATAGTTGCAACTGTGACCTCATGTTCAAATATGTGACCTTCTAGTTCAATAGTTGCATCACATATGTCTGAAACCACGGTCTCTAGTGAAAACTCTTCGGCAGTATGTCCTGGAGTTGGAATTGTAACAGACTGTTGCTCAATTTCGATAACATCAATGCGTAACGGATATTTGGAAGGGTCGCGGTCTATACCTTTTAGAGTAATATACGATAGTACATTACTGTCACTTCTTATTCTCATCGACGGTAAATCATGATTCAGTACATACTATATTGTGACGGCTACCTTCGTGTTATCCAAATTGAACTCCGTCATTACGACATCCACAAACTTAGTATAAGTGCAATGACGATCCCACAAAACCACCGATAACTAGGATCCATTCAGCAAACATACGTGCACATTCATCATATCTACAATTTTAAATGTAGTAGGTCAGTTGTGAATTCATGCAGGTCACAAATGCAGTTCGGGTCACAGTACGAGATCACGCATGTCACATAATTACGTTTGACCTTCTGTATGTATTATCATCGTAATCAAAGTCACATGTTATATTGATTATGCGTAGTTACGTCGTTAATGTATGAGAACATAACAGAACCGTAAAGGATGATCTATTAGAATGACGTACCAACGGCAATAGAGATTCCTGATGCCGGCAATGTAGACACTTGTTTTCTATATTCCGCCACAGATTGGAGCCTTCAATTAGAATGTTCAACGGCTGAAAATCTATGACCGGAGATGAAAACCTTCGGTTCGTGACCCAAAATCTTGATTAAAGTGCCGTCAATTGTCAACATATTGGAGCTCTGTGACTAGAGATGACGACCTTCGATTTGTGACCGAAAAACTCTTTTGACCTGCCGTCAATTTTATAAATAGGCCTGGAACTCCAGAAAACTGGTTGGGGTGAAGTTTAATTTGTATTCTAGGGAGCTAATATGGTATATTAGGGAGATCCTAACTGAACGCTTAATTTAAGGAAGGTAATTGAACGAAATAATTGTGATTTGGTATTAATTAGTTAACATAAAACCTGATTTATGCAATTTTAAAACTTAATGCCTGAATATTGATTGGGTGATAGATATTACCTGATCAATCAACTCTTCCCTTGAGAATATTTGATTAAACGGGGTGGGACGGGGACCTCTTTACCAGCCCCCGCCCCGTTTACTTGGTTAGACGGGTAATCCCCACCCCAGTCCTACGGGTATCGAGTTGAACGGGTATTTTTGGCATCCCTACATTAGAGTTGTATAGTACTTCAATGTTTATTATATGCAAAAAGTTAAATGTATTCAATTTACCATGTATATGTTTTCTAAAAGTATTTTTATAAAAACTTTGGTCAAACATTTTTCTTTATTTTATAGATCTAAATAATTAGTGAAAAACAAAAAAATTTATATTTTAATTTTTTTATATTTTTTTTTATGCAATGACTACCGGTTCAACTAATAACCCGAAACTCAATACCTTGTCCGGGACGGGTCTAATAACTATGGTTGAAATGAATTGTTAACTTTAATTTAAATTGATACCAAACATGAGCTAAATATACGGAGATGCACTTTACCTCCAATGTCAAGACAAATAATAGATTTTTGTAAACTTTAACCTTTCATGATCGAAGAACATAAAGAATGAAAATTTTGAACTTACTACAACGCAAACTACATTCTATAGTTGAAAAGTCCCCATTTATTCACTGTTAGCCCTTGTTTGATAAAATTCTTTTTGAGATTTAAAATCAGTTAAACTTTATTTTTAATCATATTTATTGAACTCACAATTTTATTCACTTTCCAATCATATTTCATAAAATCCCCAAGCTTATATCTCAAAAGCTTTTTCAAACGGGGCTTAATAGCCGGCCCAAATTACTTCTCCAACGAACTCATTAAACTCATGTTTGACCCCTATTTTTTAAAACTCATTTTTAATCACACATTTTACAATATTCACGATTTTATCAACTTGTCAATTATATGTATTTAATCAACTTTTATCAAATTCTACTAAAAATCTTATTTATGTTAAAACAAAACAAGGGCTTAGTTGTAGGGCTTTTAGGGCCTATTTGTCATGACTTTTGAAAAAGTCAAAAGGAGATTTTAGACGTGAAATTGCTTTTGAAACCCAAAAATTATTTTTGAACATGTTCAACTAACTTTATGAAAGTGTTTCTTCTAGTTAGAAGAGTTTATAGAAAAAATTGATCCAATGCAGCTTTTTCTAAAAACATTTTTGGAATAAATTTTTTTTAAAAAAATTAATTTTTCAAACAAAAATTAAAGTAATTTCCTCCAAAATCTCTGCTACGGTAAAAACTATGCAAACTGGCCCTTAATCTTTTCTTTTTGTAACCTGTGTTGGCTAACCTGTTTGCCATATTCGCCTCCCTCTAAATGTGAGTAAATTCCGCTAAAGGATCCCCTTCAAGCGGCATTTAAATCTCCTATTTTTATAATGAATAATTTCTAAGTTAATAACTCTTAAATACTTATTAACATTGAGAAAAAATTTATTTACATAATAAAACACATTTTTCTCAGAAATGACAGGGCCAAACATGTATTTATTTATTTTCAAAAAATTATTATAAAGCAGCTTTCCCATTTCTAAGCTTTGCCCATACATTCTCTGGGACCTTATTGAAGATGAGTCATTTTAATTCGAGGACGCTCTAAGCACCACAATTTCATTTCAATTATTAAGATGGGGTTGTTTGACAAAGTATTTAAAAAAAAAAAAAAATCAACAAATTTTGTTAACAGTAAATGAAATGTATGGTTGATAAACTGTGGATTCTACGAAATATATTGTTCAAATTGAAGTTTGACCATATAAAATTTTTGCAAAGTTCAATGCAACAAAGGAAATAAGAAATTGGTCTAACTTGAAAACATTGTGTAACATTGAACCAAAATAAATGTGTAGGGACAAGTTAGATGTCTGAGCAAAGTTACGTGTAACATTGTCAATCAATGATTTGATCAGCGTTTTGTGTATGAGATGAAACAGTGACATCCTCAACAACAACATTGGCTGTGGAATCTATTCTGTATGAAACATCCAAACCTTCCAAAATCAGGTGATAAATCACAGCACTGGATCCATTTTCAAAAGCTTCATCTTCTTGGTAATGTTCCATCGTGGAAGCATCGTCCACTGTGCTGCCAGTTTTGGTTTTGACCGGGAAATTATGAGGTCGGCTTCGTTGAGATACGGACCGAATATCCCAAGAGAGCACCTGTTTTATCAAACTCTCAAATTCAATGGGAGATGCATAAAGTGACTTCTTTTCCTGAGACAAAAATAAAAAATAAAAAAAATGAGGTAAAACGATGTCATCAACAAGAAAATAATAAAAATCGGCACCTAGACCAAGACATTAAGAATAAACCACAACAATCTGAATATAAAATATGACCAATAGAGAAAACAGAATGCCAAAGAAATTGTCGAAGATGTGAAAGAAAAAACCGTCTTTAGTTTTAAAATTGTCTTACCACCATCGACCAACAATCAACTAGACTGGAGGAGAAACCTTCAGAAAAGTTAACTGAAGCTACGGTTAGCAAATGGTCCTCCTGTTCAAAGATTTGGTATTAGTTTCTCAATGGGAAAGGGGTAAATGCATGGAATTAGCAAGAAAGGCAAAAGAAATTGTACAAAGTAGCATGCAGTAGGTCTTCATCAAGATTAATGCCCCAAGTACATTTCATGTTCATTATACCCTGCACCTTGATATCCAGAATTGAAGTAAATTATTCACTCAAACTGGATAGTAATACCAGAAGAATAGCCAATGTTTTCCATTGGTATGTAACATCTGAAACTCAAACTACTTTCAGGTATCAAAAGAAAATACTATTTATCCATGCTTCTGAATTACAATTGGCTATTGACACTTTGCTTGCAAAGCCCGGTTTGGATTGGATCGATGTAACTGATTCCTAATTATATGTTTGGCTAGTAGAATAAGAATTAATTATACTACTATTGAAGTTCAAGAACAAGTGACCATATATTTATAATTTTTCAAACTTGATCATCAAATAACCTGAAACAAAATCTGGCCTAAATTACTTTTTGATTAGACTCTCAAAACAAAATGATACTGAGAATGTATGAAGGGAATTTACTCCGCCCAATTAGTAAATAAGAAGAAAATACCTTCACCCAATCAGGAACTGTTGCTCCTAGGATGCTATCACAATACGGCAGATAAGGTTTGACATCCAGGACAGGCTGTAAATAAAGTACTAGTCAGTTTTACATAAATAGTGCTACATTTAAAGGTGCATTGCATTCAGCTGAAGAAGACAGATTGTAAATGAGAAAGAAATACTTTGTCAGATCTCCTAACACAGAAATAGAAAGAAAACTTACTGTACCATCGACTAGATCAACACCAGAAAGTAATACTATATGTCCACGTACAGCTTCCACCTAATACGCAAAAGTACATCAATTCTTATTCATTGATAAGTAGAAAGAAAACACACAGATAATTAAAGATCATGTTTGATAAGCTTAAATAGTATACATACAAATAAGATATAAAATTATTATGGCCATTTCAAATTGAATTCTTGGCCTTGTTGGGGTGAGTCTTAGAAGTAGACCGCAAAGCAAACTCTGTCGGAGGCTGCTATCAATATGGCTATCTCAGCAAGGAAAAGTTTTTAATGGTAGAGATTAAAAATAACTTAAATAAGTAAGTTTTTCATTTTGATGGTAAAGTAAGAGTTACTTCTAGAATAAGCAACTTTTTTACTTAAAAAGTATATATAAAAAAGAAGAAGCTATGTTTAGAAGTCTTGAAACTCATTTTCAACTACATTCTCCCACTAAAATAATTTTGCATGTGGATCCATGACTTCTACTTTTTAACGACAAGTTCTCGAAAAAATCACTTTTCTCAAAAAATGAACATCACACGAGGGTTATGTTATCTCTAAATTGAATCTTCAGTATGATGATTGTACAAGACATGATTTTTCTATTGTAAAATGTAAACTTCTTAATACCTTTGCCACAGTCAACCCTATTGGACATGGACGATGTGGAGATCTCGTAGCAAAGACTCCCATTTTCCCACCTTTGAGTCTTGGTACCCTCACCTGTTCATCCATGAGACCTTTTGAAGAAGTCCCCAAAATTTAAGAAAATATATACATGGAAACAAAAGCAAACCTTTGCCTTGAATTTTGATTGTGATGAAGGCTTCCATAACTTTTCAAGATCTGTGTTTAGATGAAACACATATATAATCCAGCAGTGAGAATATCCTTCAAGACCCTCGAGCGATGCTGGAGGAACCCGAGATGAATCAAAAATCAAGGATGCCCTTGCAAGAGGTACAAGTAAAGGTTGTCTTGGTGTCCCATTCCTACACAACATGAAACATCCTTTACAAAGGATCAGAATTAAATATCAAGGTAGAATCATTAACGATGCAAGAAATCAGTCATTGACTCATTGCAATACCTAAAAAAAAGCAAAAGCACATTTCAATGGTACAAGCAATCAACCATTGTAAGACCTAAAAGGAAAAGGTACACTTTAAAGATAAAACTGAAGTGGGCATTTAAAAAAATAAATGACCATGTTATGTTTACTTTTCTAGATATAATTTCAAATAAGAACTTTATTCACCTTAGTGTCAAAAATTTAGCAAAATGATAAATAAGTACAAAAAATTAAAAAAAGGAGTTCAGATCAGGCATGTATGTAAAGATCAACTGCAATTTTCTTTCTTCGTTTTTGGAAATTGCTCCACAGGCTAATAGAATGGAAATATCTAACAATGAAAGAAAGGTCTACTGAATTATTGTCAAACAACTCTACGGCTACCAAAGTAGTGAACAGATTAGTGACAACATTGAACTTCAGGTTCAAGTTTAAGTTGATGGGACCTTGTTTCAATGAAAAAGATCTCCTGAGCTCCTTTATCCATTCTAGTGATGTAAATTGATATCGTGTACTCTAAACCACAAGCCTAATGATCAGTTGAGAGAAACTTGAACACCAGTGCTTAGAAACTTACCGGCAAATTAACCTAAATTCTTGCTTTCCTCCAATTCTTCTTAGATTCTGCACATTTCAATATGTTTCTTCCATAGACAGACCGAATATTTTCATTGACACTAAAAGGTATTTCTCTTTGTAAGAATATTAAAAGCAAATTCTCTCCAGAAATTTTCTTCCATAAATTTGAAAGTTGTGTGTACTTGAATCCCACTACATACCACATCTTACTAATAAAATTTTTGAATGTGAATTTGCCTAATCCCAATGAGTGACTTTGTCACTCTACGGTGGAGATCATATTTGGATGATTCACCTTTAAATGCAAAAGAGAAACTTAATGAACATTTTTTTACCATATTACCTTGTAGAGAAGCACGACTGGACAGTGGCAATAGGTGCTATGGGATATGAATTCAATTTGAGATTGTCAGAATTAGGTCCGCTCAGTGCTTTCCTCAATGCCTGTGATATGTCATCATGAAGTGCAAAGAATTTGATAACAATGCGGGGAATGCTACAAGAAAGCAATATAGTTCAAACATAATAAGCATAATTGGCACTGAACTGCCTTGTAATCATTTTCGTGACATAGAATCTTGAATACATACAGATACAAATAGAAATATTTAGACATTTACATAGACTTTGAAGAGATTCTCTATAAGCCAAATTGCCATAGCCCCCAGTTCACTATTTTGGAGAAAAACAACACTACAATAATCAGTGAATAAAAATGTTTTGTTCCTAATTGGTTTCTCTATTCCATTACCTGACAGCCACATATTGCAGGGAGAAAGAAAGAAAAAAAAAATCAATGAAGGGTTTTTTGAGAATGTGTGACATACTCAATTCACAAATAAGCAAACTTTCCAAAAAAAAAAAAAAGAAATCACTATAATGGGTTTCTTCAGATAAATTATCTATCCGATCACCTCAAAAAGTTCATTATTAAAGAGAATAAACTACCTGTTGAGCTCTAATCCGGCCTTGTCTCTCAGCAGCACATTTTTCTAAGGCAGACTTTATAGAGGCTTCAAGTTCATGAATTTTCTTATTCACATCCCCACTTGAATTTGATTTTGTTCTTCTCCAAAGGCAAACTATATATGGAAATCAATACATACAGTATCTCTCAATTCTGTAGGTGTCTTGGTATGCTAAATTTGCAAGAAAAATTGAACAGAAATACAAAGGCGTGAACTTACAGGAAATGGCAGTAGAAGCTAGGGCCAGTGAGATGGAGATGGTTAGCCACTGGGATTTGGAGGTGGCCATCGTCCGGCGAACTGGGATTCGTAATGGGGTCAGTAGTAACCTTTCGGAGATCTTAGACGACTAATTTGCATTTTGGAACAGAAAGGAGGAGGTTAAAGATTTAAAAATGAATGTAGAAAGTTACAAGTTTGTTTGCGAATTTAAAAAGAAGTGATATTTGGCCCTGTTTGACAGCGTTTACTTTAATTTAGCTCATGTTTGATGAGGATTAAAATTAATTTTTTAATAAATTTTGATAAGTGTATTTTTATACATTTATTCGGACGGTTTCTCTTGAATATTTAGTGATAAAATATATGGAATATTGGCTTAATTTTTTGTGTTTTGCTTGCTTTAGGTTTACGACGATGAGCACGGTAGACTTGTAAAAAAGGAGCGAAAAATGATCAAAGTGGAGAAGATTGGCGGTTCGGAGACCAAAATGCAAATAATCAAAAGTTGAGCCAAAATTCGATATCAAGATATTAAAATACCGAGAATCAATTGAACAAGAGATCAAAGCATGGGAACGAGAAATTGTGAAAAAAAAAAAAAAGGAACTAGAAAACATTTGAGAACTAAAATGCAAAGGGAAAAGTTTGACAAAAGTATATGTGACCGCATAGGTTTCCTTAGATGCGGTTCCATCTACCAATGTTAAAACAATTATTGGGGGTTTCAATTGTTCTATGCGGTCGCACCTCAACTTTCTATGCGGCTGAGTAGAAGGTTTTTCGACGCAAAAAAAAAAAAAAAAAA
>CAIGRB010097854.1:1445-15398 GCA_903798255.1 Fraxinus quadrangulata | reverse complement strand
TACTAAGAGTTTTTCGGGATCACAAGAAAGCAATAGAGTGGACTATCTTAAATATAAAAGGGATCAGTCATTCTCTTTGCATACAGAAGATATTGATGGAAGAGGAATACAAAACTTCAATTGAGCATCAGAGCAAATTAAATCCGACTATACACAAAGTGGTAAGAAAAGAGGTGTTAAAGCTTTTAGATGCAGGGATTATTTATCCCATGTTAAACATCCATTGGTCAATCCAGTACAGGTCGTGCTAAAAAAGGGGGGATCACAGTGGTTCCAAATGAAAATAACGAGTTCATTCTTACGCATACAGTCACATGTTGGAGAGTTTGTATTGATTATCGCAAACTCAACAACGTCACGATGAATGATCACTTTCCCATTTCTTTCATTGATAAGATGTTGGATAGGTTTGCTGGACATGTTTACTACTGCTTTTTGAATGTTTATTTGGGTACATTAGATTTCTCTAGTGCCGGATAATCAGGAGAAGACTACCCTCACATGCCCTTATGGCACTTTTTCTTATAGGAAGATGCCCTTCAGCTTATGCAATGCCCCAACCACTTTTCAGCGCTGTATGATATCGATTTTCTCAAACATGGTGGGGAATATCATTAAGTTATTTATGGATGATTTCTTAGTCTTTGAAAAGTCACTTAAGGATTGTCTTGAACATTTGGGAAAATCGTTGCAGCGGTGTGAGGACACCAACCTTGTACTCAATCGAAAAAAATGTCATTTCATGGTTCAAGAAGTGATGGTGTTGGGGCATTTGATTTCAGCAATAGATATTGAGGTTGATAGAGCTAAAATACAAGTCATTGAGAAACTACCACCACCGATAATAGTTAAGAGAGTCACAAGTTTCCTATGTCACGTCGGGTTCTACTATTGCTTCATCAAGGACTTTTCCAAAATTTCGAAACCATTGTAGAATTTATTGGAAAAAGGGGCTCCATTTCATTTTTCTGAGGAGCATTTGATTGCTTTCAACACTCTTAAGGAAAAGTTGATTTCTGCTCCCGTTTTGGCTTCTCCATATTGGGATTATCCGTTTGAGCTTATGTATGATGCCAGTGATGATGCAGCGGAAACAGTTTTGAGTCAACGAAAAGAGAAGATTTCATGTGTCACTACACCAGTAAGACTTTAGATGAGGATCAGATGAATTATGCTACTACAAAGAAGAGCTTTTGGATGTTGTATTCACATTTGACAAATTCAGGTCATACTTGATTGGGTCAAAGGTGATTGTCTATATGAATCATTTTGCATTGAAGTATCTAATGAGCAAGAATGATGGAAAGTCGAGACTTATTTGATGGATACTCTTGCTGCAAGAGTTTGATTTGGAGATCGAAGATAAAAATGGGAGTGATAATGTTGTTACAGATCATCTATCTCACCTTGAATCACAGGAGTTAGATGCAATAGAGAAGATTAATGAAGTTTTCTTGGATGAAATACTCTTTCAGATTATCACTATGCCATGGTACAGAGATTATGTAAATTATTTGGCCCACTCCATCATTCCACCGAAATACTCGAGTCATCAGAAGAAGAAAATTTTTAGTGACTTGAAACACTACTTTTCGGATTATTCGTTTCTTTATAGAAGAGGTCCGGATCAGATTATACATCGTTGTATGTCGGAAGTAGAGCAGTATCAAGGAGGAACGAGATGCCTCTAAATAGTATTTTAGAGGTTGAGATATTTGATATTTAGGGCATTGATTTCATGGGACCGTTCCTTTCTTCCTAAGGTCAACAATACATATTGGTGACAGCAGACTATGTGTCCAAGTGGGTTGAAACTGTGGCTTTTCCAACTAACGATTGTCAACTGGTGACTCAGTTCCTTAAGAAGAACATTTTCACGAGATATGGCACCCTCAAGGGCGATTATTAGTGAAGTAAGAAGCACTTTTTGCGACCACTTCGTTGATTCACTGTTGGCTAAGTATGGAGGGAAACACCATGTCTCAACTCCATATCACCCTCAAACTAGTGGGCAGGTGAAAATATTCAACGGGAGTTAAAGACGATTCTAGAGGGTACAGTCAATGCATAGTGATAATAGCACATTTATTACGTTTTTCGTCCATTAATACTTGGATTGTTACGATAAATTGATGCCTAAATGCACTAAGTACCCTTATATTCGAATTTAGGTTGCAAATGGATGAAAACGATAAAGATTTGAGGAAATAAGTGAAAAGGATCAACGTGGAAGAAAATAAAAGTTCAAGAACCAAATTGAAAATATCCAAAAGATGGCTCGAAAGGCAAAATGAAGATATGAAAATTTGAGAGTTTTAGATATCAATTGGATGAGGAAAGAAGCCAAAGGGATGAAATATAATCAAAGTAATAACACATATTAACTCCTAGCCGAAAAAAGTTATGCTTTAGATTTTTAGTCTTAGTTTGAGAACCATTTTTGGTATAGGAAACATTCGAATTGTAAAATTTATATTTCTGGAAGATTTGTAGCCCTTTGAGTTAGATTTCCAACACATCCTGAGTTGCCTCAATCAGACATTAGGAGAGAAAGTTACGATGAACATATTGAAGACTATTCGGTGGAAAAATCTATAGCTATGCGGTCGCATATGGTTATTCCTCTGCCATCGCATTGGACCTTTCAGAAATTTTCAGTAGCAAATTCCAGCCTTCTATGCGACCACAATACCTACAACTATGCAGTCGCATAGAGTATTTTTAAGGCGAAATTTTTGGTTTCCTAATTTATGGAAACAACTATAAATACATATTTTGAAACCCTAGAATGGGGATCATTCTTCCATTGATTTTTGCTCAAGAAACTCATGAAGAACTNTTTTTTTCTCTTGAATTTATATTGAATTCAGTTTAACATTTACAAGATTTTTCATGGATTCAATCATGATTTTTCCATTGTTCAATCAAACTATTTGTTGAGTTTTAATTTCAATTATTTATTGTTGAGATTGGTTTAACAATGACTAAATCGTTCGTAGATCCAGTCATACTTCTTCTATCATTAGATTGAACTAGTTGTCGAATTTTAATTTTAATTTCACTTTATTGACGGATAAATTACTACCATATGCTTGATGTATATGGTGGACATTTGATCTTATTCCAATAAAATTGTGCGAATAACTCATAAGTCTAGATTCTAGGATTACATTTGTAAATTAAATTGATTTTCATGATATATCTTCCGATTAGAGTGTCGGGATGAAAGCCTCTAATTGAGTTATAAAATTGAATAATTAATGTGAATGATCTGATCCAATTGAAGGAATTCCAACGCTTTATTGTTAATTTCACCTTTCAACATTGAATCTTACTACACATTCAAGAGAACAATTCATCCCTTTTTTATCCTTAAATATTCTTCCATCTCCCTGTGGATACGACACCCCAAAACTACCCTACAACTACCGCATTATTCTTTGGGCGTAATCAAATTTTGGCGTCGTTGCTGGGGAGACAGTAAAGAAGTCAAGAAATTCAATCATAAAAGGGTGATCTCGTTCCTTTTCTAATTTATTTTTACTTCAGTTAATTAAGTTCTTTATTATTCTCGATTTTTATTTTTGTTTACTTGTTTCATGAGCAGGTATCAAGGCGAGCGAGGAAGAGTAGCTGACAGACCGGATATAGAGTTTGAATATCTTTTTAATCGTGCTTTTGATTCTGCATCTGTTAAAACTGACACCACATCACATAACACAATATTTGACAGTGAGCATGATGCACCATATAGAACCTTCCATGATTACCTGTATCCCACGCGTACATCTACACCTTCATGTATTATGTTTCCACCCAATATGCCATGTGTAGATTTTAAATCTGGAATGATTCAACTTCTTCCCACTTTTCATGGACTCAAAAATGAGAACCCGAATGTGCATTTTAGGGAATTCGAGGAGGTTGTAGCAACCTTCCACAATCAACATGGTACGATGGCTACAATTAGGCTTAAATTCTTCCCATTTTCTCTTAAAGAAAGGGCAAAAAGTTGGTTGTATTCATTGAGACCACGTTCGATTGGAACTTGGGCTAAGATAACCCAAGCGTTCTTTGGCAAATACTTTGCCCACCACAAAACTATTGCATTGAAGAAGCAAATCTCTTCTTTTATCCAAAAGGAGAGTGAAACTTTATATCAAGCGTGGAAAATGTATAAAGAACTCCAGGCTCTCTATCCCCACCATTTATCGTGAGCTACTTCTATGAAGGGTTAACACCTAGGGAGCATCAGTTTGTTGAAATGATGTGTAATAGCGATTTCCTACAAATAGATCCAGATGAGGCTATAGAATACTTAGATGACTTAGCTGAAAAAGCTCACACCTGGACTGGCCCTAAGGCCACTGATAACACCAACAGGTCACGAGCCGTAAGAAATCCTTCTAGTGCAGGTATCTATCATCTTAGGGAAGAGGATAATCTTAGAGCTAAAGTAGAGGTCCTGACTAGAGAAATTGAAAACCTACGCACGAAGAGTTCAAAGCCTATATCCAATGTTGTTCATGTTGAGTCTTCTGGACCTTGTGGTGTGTGTAGTGGAATTGATCACCCAGCACATGAGTGTTTAGCTCTGTCTGAGATGAGAGGGGTTTATGAGAAACACTGCAATGCCTTAGGCACGTATAACAAGCCTTATGCTCCATTTTCTGATACCTATAATCAGGGGTGGTGGAATCATCCTAACTTCAGCTGGAAATCTGAAAACCAACAACCTACCTAGCCACCTAGAGTTTTTAATACACCTTCATACCAACCCACGTCATCTAGAAATTCCTTAGAAGATATCCTACATGCATTCATGGAGGCACAGGGAAAAAAAGCCAAAAGTTTGACACTATGATTACCCAAATTGTTGAGAAAAACAAGGAAATAAAAAATTATATCTCCAATCTAACTAGTGCCTTAGCAGTAGTGGAGCGTAGAAAATTTTCAGCTCAAGCTCAACCAAATCCTAAAAGGCAGCACATGGCACAAACCTCGGGTTCAAGTGAACACAATCTTACAAAAGTGAATGCCATAACCACTAGATCAGGGAAAGTCATAGAACCAATCCCCAAACCTAGGAAAACTGAAAAATAGTCTAGTCAGCCTGAAGAGAGTAGCCTTAATGATGAGGTAGTGAAAAATCTAGTAAGAGTACATTTCCCACTAGCTCTTAAGTCTACCTCAAAATCTAATGGTCAACATAGTGAGATCGTAGAACACCTAAAGCAAGTAAAAATCAATTTGTCTATCTTGCATGTAATTTCACAAGTTCCTACTTATACTAAAGTCCTTAAGGACTTATGCACTGTCAAAAGAAAGCACAGTGTCAAGATTGAATCTTACTATACATTTAAGAGAACAATTCATCCATTTTTTATCCTTTAAATATTCTTCCATCTCCCTGTGGATACGACACCCCAAAGTTACACTACAACTACCGCGTTATTCTTTGGACATTATCACATAGCATAAAGATTGGGTGAAGAAAATAGACGATGCATTGTGAGCATATAGAACAGCATTTAAGACTCAGATATGCATGGTTTCCATATAGGTTGGTATTTGGAAAGACTTGTCATCTGCCGGTTGAGTTAGAGCATAGGACATATTGGGCAACACACTTGCTAAATTTCAATATGCGGGCAACAGAAGAAAAGAGAGTTTTTCAACTTCATGAGCTCGATGAGTTTCTGTTGGATTCATAAGAGAATGCAAAGATATACAAGGAAAAGACCAATCAATGACACGATAAGCATATAAAGAAGAACGAATTTGAGGTTGGCCAGCAGGTTTTGATGTTCAATTCATGCCTCAAGCTCTTTCCAAAAAAGCTAAAATTTAGGTGGTTAGGTCTTTTCACAACGGTAGCAATATTTTCGTATGGTAAGGTGGAGGTGGTTTCTCAGGATCAGCAGATGAGGTTCAAAGTCAATGGAAAATGATTGAAAGTTTATTGGGGAGGTAACTACCTCAATGAGAAGACAATCGTACCCCTCGAAAATGCAGAATAACTGGAGCTACAAAGTCGAGCTATAGACTATAAACAATCGCTTGTTGGGAGGCAACCCAAATTTCTCCCCTTTTTATTTATTCAGCTCTAATGTACTAGTTTATGAACTTTTATACTTTTGTACGAATTTTGAAAGAGTTTGTCATTCATCCATCACTTAGTCTATATATGTCATTGCATGAGTTAAACCTGTTTCATATGTGTTTTGCATGTATTTGGGGGGTGTTGAAACCTTACTTAGGTGCTTTAAGGTGAAAATTACACATCTCAAGTCAAAAGTGGGACTCTAGAAATTAAGCAGGTAAAAAATGGTGTTTTTGGTGACAAATATGATTTTTGGAAAATCTTGAGTTTTTTTCTTTTCTTTTCTTTTTTTTTTTTTATCATTTTCACACTTTTCAACATACTTTTGGCAGATGTTCGTAATATTTTGGAGTGCTGAGGATGAATGGTTTGAGTTTTGCTGAAAAATGAGCTGTTGCGACACGTTAGAGTATAAATGCTCATTTTGATGTCAAAAAGTGAACTTAAAGTGCATTTGTTCTCATCTTGACATTTTTGGTTGCCTTAGTACCTTTCAACTACACCACACCTACTTTGTGCATTGTTCGACACTTCCACTCCATACTAAGGCAACCAAAAAAAGAGTGGCGGTGATGAGAGCAGCAAGGAGTCGAGGGCCCAGGGGTTGAGGATGTTGAAATGGCCACTGTTCTACCACTAAAGTCTCCGATCAATACACAGTTGTTAAGGCAAATGTTTGAAACCATGACTAGTACTAGTCGGGATATGCAGGCTCTACAACAGTCTTTCATTGTAATGGAGGCTGAATTACAGGCTATGAGGGACGATGTGCAGACCGCCAGGTACTATGCTAGGGATGCACGGACTTATGCACAAGCCACGAGGAGAGGGTTGATACCATTGATGGCCGAGTGAGCCATTATGTGGGTCGTGCAAATGGTATTCAGTTGCGGGTGGATGAGACATATGACATGGTTTGCGATATACATATTATGATGAGAGACATTCTCACGCACCTACCACCGTCTCCAGCTGAAGCTCCTACCAGCTATGGATTTTCTCAGCCATTTTCCCCACCGCCACTTTCGTCCGCTTGATCAGGGTAGTATCCACCTTATCGTTTCTATCTTTATTTCTGCTTTATTTTTCCTATTTTTTTACATTGAGAACAATGCATTGTATAAGTTTGGAGGTAGCAGAATTTGGACTTATTCATATTCATGTATTAATTGCTTTTGTGTGATTGATGCTTGTAATTGTTACAAAAAAAAAAAAGGGAAATCACAAAACATTTTTTTACTTTAATTACTGCTTTATGTGTTCTTGTGGATTTAGATAGCCTTGCTAGTAATGATGTTTTTATTGGAATCATGTGTGGACTAAGAACAATGGAAACATGGCATAATTAAGTTGATTTCTGCTTAGTCATGTGGAACTTCATCTTACTTGAGAACAATATTCATATTTGCATATTAAGTGATTAATATGGTTCATAAATGGCAGAAGTTGAACATAGTGAATAAAATCCCGGAAAACCATAATTATATTATTCTACATGCCTCTTTAAGATATTTTGAAGATGTTTGAGCCTTATTAGGAGAACATTGAGATGAGTGGAGATTCCGTGTATAAAAATAAATTGTATGAATTGTCCAAGGCCAATGAGACGAAAATTAAGTAAAAGTCTTGAGTTTGAGGTAGATCTTGGAGACTAAGTGTAAACATGGGTATTTCACTAATCATAGCATTTATCGAGAAAAAAAAGTGATTTTATTGTGAACCTCTCTTCATAATCTTGATGACTCGAGTGATTAAAGCCTGCTAGCAGATTTAAAAAATCTGGGAGTTATAGGTTTAAAACTCGCTACAAGGGTCATTCAGAAAGTTTAAGAGAGAGGTGATCGAAAAAAGAA
The DNA here is from genome assembly GCA_903798255.1 of Fraxinus quadrangulata. Taxonomy (NCBI): domain Eukaryota; kingdom Viridiplantae; phylum Streptophyta; class Magnoliopsida; order Lamiales; family Oleaceae; genus Fraxinus; species Fraxinus quadrangulata. Next base: position 7,442 of record CAIGRB010097854.1, on the reverse strand, counting down.
GAGTGTTGTAGGTTTATGAAAAAGAAGTGCATAAAACGAAAGAAGCACCACATGCATATGATTAACCCTGCACATTTAGTTGAAAGAGCTAAATCTTTGATAAGAGGCAAATAGCATCTTGTGATGGCCCAAAAACAGTTAACCAAGAGGGGGGTGAATTTGTTTTTAAAACTTTTTCAAAAAATTAATCTATAATCAAGTACGTAATAACTAGATAGATTAATTTAAATAATAAACACGAATATGAAAACAATAAATAAAGAGGGATAGAGAATGCAAACGATATAATTATGGAGGTTCGATCCAACGCATGACTTACATCCTCCGTTACCAAACTCTCCGACATGAGCAAGATCAATTTCACTATGTTGATTGACTTGTGGTGCAATCCAACCATTTACAAAGTTTTCGGTGACTTACAATATTTTTTTCGAAAAATTAATCTATAATCAAGTTCGTAATAACTAGATAGATTAATTTAAATAATAAACACGAATATGAAAACAATAAATAAAGAGGGATAGAGAATGCAAACGATATAATTATGGAGGTTCGATCCAACGCAATGACTTACATCCTCCGTTACCAAACTCTCCGACATGAGCAAGATCAATTTCACTATGTTGATTGACTTGTGGTGCAATCCAACCATTTACAAAGTTTTCGGTGACTTACAAATAAGGAATACCAATCCTTTTACAATGTTGAGCTTTACGAGACCTAACATGACCCACACGTTTAAAGAGAATTGATTTTACAAATTGAAATAACTCTCGTAATAAATTATATGATCACAATTAAGTACAAAGATAGAAATATGCTAACACTTTAATAAATAACAATGAATGAAGCACAAGTGTTAGGTATGGCAAAACTTTGATATATAGAATGATTTTCAAAATTTAATTTGATCAAAAGTTTTTCAAAGTTAAAACGATTTAATAATAAATTAGATGAGAAATCAATACAATTTTTGCTCAAAAATATTCACTTGAATCCTCTTGAATGTGTAGAATTGAATGTGAAGTGATGTGATATTTATAGCAGTCAAAACACAAAAAGTTTTGGCCAACCGATGACCCCCACTGGACGTCCGCTACTGACCGACGACTAAAACTAGCATTAGAAATCAGAATGGTTAGAATTTTGACCGTTGGGCTACCGGACGTCCCCCAAAACAGAAATTTCTAGTTTTCTTTTTTTTTTTTCTTAATTATTTTAGTAAATGTAATTCTTGAGGACACATTCATTTATCTTTTCAAAATAAATATTATTGATAAAGGGTTTAAGAGTCAAGTGAAGATTTTTGTCATATCAAAAATAATTTTTATGTGAGCGTTTTTTGTGAAAAATTTATCCCGTGCATAAAAATTGATACACATTCATTTATCTTTTCAAAATAAATATCATTGGTAAAGAGTTTAAGAGTCAAGTGAGGATTTTCGTCATATCGAAAATAATTTTTTTGTGAGCGTTTTTGTGAAAAGTTTATCTCGTGCATAAAAATTTAACTTACGAGCTTGTTGTGATTCATTACTAAGAATTAGAGTGTTTTACCTTTACAAGTGAGTTCAAACATATAATTCTAATATTTTTGATTAATTTGGGGCGAATGCACGATTTGTTGCTCGATTTTGAACTGGCGCAAGTGCTTAATTCTTCTCCGATTGTTTTTGACACGAGTGCTCGATTAAGAGTGCTCGATTTTCAAGTTTGATTGTGAATGCTCGATTTCTATAAAGTTCGCAACATGTAATAATGAAGACTCGAATGTAAATACTAGAGATAAAAAAAAAATACTTTGTTTGTTATGATCAAAACATAAGATTGACCATAGGTCAACATATTGGAGGTTGAAGAGATCAAAACTATATGAGGATCCCTATTTGTTGACACAATAGGTTATCTATCCGAGTTAAGTCACAATTTTGTTTGAGGACAAACAAATGTTCAAGTTTGGAGGGATTTGATAAGTGTATTTTTATACACTTATTCGAGTACTTTCTCTTGAATATTTAGTGATAAATATATGGGATATTGGCTTAATTCGTTGTATTTTGCTTGCTTTAGGTTTACGATGGTGAGCACGATGGAATTATAGAAAAATGAGCGAAAAAGGACCAAAGCAAAGAAGATTGAAAATATGGGGATCAAAATGCAAATAATCAAAAGTTGAGCTGAACATCGATATCAAGATGTTAAAATATCATGAATCAATTGAACAAGAGATGGGAGCATATTGTTAAAAAAATTGAACAAGAAAACATTTGAGGACTAAAATGCAAATGGAGAAGTTTGGCATAAGCCTATGCGACCGCATAGGCTTCCTTAGATGTGATCACATATACCAATGCCAAAACAAAGTGGAGTTATCGATTGTCACTATTGCATGAACTGAATTAATTACCATGAGTTGAGGATTGAAATTAAGAATTGATTAGTAAAGTCGAAAAGTCAATACGTTCGTTTTGATTTAAAACCAGTTTTATTGCTTTCGTATTTATTAAACGTAATTAGATAGAAACCAATCATATTTTGTTACAATCACGAATTTAAATATATCAAATACATTCCATGTGGGATGATAACTCTCTCATCACAATTATTACTTGTACAATGGACATGTACTCTTGCAGGATTGGTCGCATAGGCTTCCTTAGATGTGATCACATATACCAATGCCAAAACAAAGTGGAGTTATCGATTGTCACTATTGCATGAACTAAATTAATTACCACGAGTTGAGGATTGGAATTAAGAATTGATTAGTAAAGTCGAAAAGTCAATACGTTCGTTTTGATTTTAAACCAGTTTTATTGCTTTCGTATTTATTAAACGTAATTAGATAGAAACCAATCATATTTTGTTACAATCACAAATTTAAATATATCAAATACATTCCATGAGGGATGATAACTCTCTCATCACAATTATTACTTGTACAATGAACATGTACTCTTGCAGGATTTCAACAAACATAGTTGATGAGATATGTGGTTGAAAAATTGTACATTCCATAAAATGTGTGCATAAAATTAGTTATTGACTTTGACTTTGGTTAAAATCGAAATTTTAATTTGTATCAAACAAAAGCTTAATTTATTTCTCATACTTATCTTAACCACACATTCATGCAATAAAATATTCTACACATAAATTTAAAATATTTTCCTACTTTTTAACTATACATTCTTCAAAAAATAATATTCAAAATAATGTATTTTAAGTTTTAAGGATGTCAAACAGGGGCTAAGCCCATATTTGACTATCATTAAAATAAAACTCCTTTTTTTTCTTCTGAAACGCAATTTTAACCACACATTCCTACAACAAATTATTCTACACGTAATCCAATTTTTTTTCCTGTTTTATAACCATATATTCTCCAAAATATCAATATTTTAAAACTAACTTTTCTCAAAAAATATATTTTAATGTTTGTCAAATAGGGGATAAGTAATTCATTTAATTGTACATTTAATTTAATTTCAGTTAGTATTACCTAAATTAATGTCGCAACACCAGTATATTAGTATTACTCATCTAAAAAATTTAATATAGATGACTTTAATTAGTTTATTTCATTTTAAAACACGTTCAATATATTTCATTTATACGAGAAATTTCATAAGTACTCTATGACGGAAACTTTTTGTTGTGTAGATTTGGATTTTATTGGTCATCTGTGTAAACGCAAAAAACTCAATTTTTTCTTGTAGCTAAAAATAAGTCTGACGCTTAAAAAATCGTAGGACATGTGTTGATTGAATTTTCAATAAGCTACAGAAAATTCCCAATTTTAGCCCTAGAAAATACAAGTACTAACCTTGTTTACCAAACACAACATTTCCATCATTCCTAGTTGGGATTTCCGTTGTTAAGACAAAATTTTCATACTGACAATTTTTATTTTTAATTTTTGACCAAAATGAAGTTTGTTTCTCGTAATTTTTTTTACATAGTTATTCAATTATGCAAAATAACTAATTTGATGAAAATGTCTAGATCAATTAAAATTCGTACAAAAGTGAAGGGGGAAAAATTGTAAATTTTTTTAAGAGAGAGTGGTATATTTGTACAAAATTTGAATATTATTTAGAAATCACGTACTCAAATGCACTTTCTGTTTCTTCAAATGCTGAATCTTAAAGAAACTTGGCATTCTTTCAAGTGTTGAAGGAACTTTTAAACGAATAAATAATTTTATTTACACCAAATATCACCTAATAATTTATCTCTAATAAGAGAATAACGCCTTTGGTTAATTCAAATTATATTGCATTATTATTCAATATCTTCCACTAGGAAAATCACCACTTAGATCCAACATACAACACTTCTTGGAAAATAAAATTCTCTTTTGGAGCAATAAGATCTCCACTTACCAATGTCCAATACGAATAAGATGGGATAATGAACTTACTACCCAACGATTCACAAACTAAATATTCCAAAATTATATTTTGATTCCATTTAAACAAGATTTAATCTATTTCAAACAGCCACAACAAATAAATAAATTTAGTAATTCATATTTTGATTTCATTAAGGTGGATATGCATAATGATCATTTTCAGTACAAATTATAACCAATAGTTTTTATAATTTTCGAGTCATTTACAAACTCGCTCAAGTCAATTCATAATATTTATGTAAAGATTTGAAAAGAAATTCCAATGCAGCCAATGCCATTAAAAGAATATTATCACATGTAACATCATCAATTAAAAGATCCTTGATAAACGAACTACCGAAAGGGAGGGAGTATGTTGTCTCGTTCCACATGAAAAAAAAATACATTCGTACACACGAACCATTTCATTAACACTTACATATGTTGACATATGTGAAATGCGTTCAAATCTTTTTTTTTTTTTTCACCCTTAATCACACTTTCAATTGCGCAAATGTCATTTCCATCCAATTTCTCTGCCTCATCCGCAGTGCAGTAGCAAATTTTGCTATATAGGTGGTATACTAACCACCAAAAATTCCAAGCCCATCTAACTTGTCCCTTGACAGAAATTAGCCAAACTCAAAATGGGACCACGTAGGGCAATGCATAAATATTAGCGTCAAGCATCTTGATTGATTGTGGCCCCAATGCCGACTGCTAGAACAGGATGTAGCATTACCATTGGATCTGAATCTTTTTCTTGACACACATATCTCTATCCTTGCTCTGGAAGAGCCATTCTTGATCGTCAGGATCATTGGACAAGGTATACTCATGGGTGGACGCAGGGGTGGCTTGAGGGGGTCACGTGACCCCCCAACTTTACTCCCCTTTTTTTAACAATTAAATTTTCTATGTTTTTATTTCAATTTTCGAAGTTATTATAGGATGTGAAACAAAATCGAAATATTGTATTTTTAATACTATTTCGAAGTGCACATGGTCTAGTATTCTACGTCGTTAATGGCGTACAAAACAATCAATTGTAACAAATGTTATGACTTGTCAAAGTAGGTCGTTCAAAATTAGTATTTTGAAAATTTAAATAACATGCTAATTTTAAAAATTCTTCGACGATCGTACATTAATCAAATCTATAAATTATTTATGTCATTTCAAAATTTATTTCGAGAACTACATTATAGACATATCGAATAGTCCAAACAGATATCGAAAATACTTAAAAATGCGTTAATCGTGAGTCTTAAGGAAATGCGTCTAACTCACTTTTTTTTTAAAAAAAAAATTCAATTATTTCATTAACATTTATTATTTTTGCGATACAAATTTCTCAATGTAATTTTCATCCTTTTATTAGGAAATTTTATATGAAATGTGACATCAAAAATTTTCAAAATTTTACGTTCGAAAAATTCATATCCCATATAAATTTTCGGATACAAAATTACATGGGGTATGATTTTTTTGGACGTAAATTTTTTATTATAAAATTTCTTTCAACTTTTTTACAAGTTCGATTATGTCCCCCAACTTTAAAGTTCTGCGTTCGTCCCTGGAGGTTGGAGATGGAGATAACCACG
>CAIGRB010097848.1:61094-90161 GCA_903798255.1 Fraxinus quadrangulata | reverse complement strand
TAAACATTATTTCTTAATTTTGAAATGAGTTATAGTTAAATACTTTAATATGAAATTTTCCCAAAAAAAAAAAAATGTGCCTAGGCCTGCCTAGCTTGAATTAGGCAAGAAAAAAGGGTTGACCACCTGTTAAATAGAGTGCTTTTATACGCCTATGTTTGGGCTCATTTTTTTGGAAATATATATTTTCAAAATTTATTTCCAACTACACATTTTTTCATAACAAAAGGTGTCAATGAGCCTGTTCCAGACTTACTTTAAATCTTTTAGTCCCTGAGTTTGACCTCATTGGTCAAATGACACTAAAAAAATGCTATTTGTACACCGCTCACAAGATGAGGGGCCCACGACCAAATAAAAAAAATCGTGGGCCCCTCAACCCCCGGTGTACAAGTAGCCTAGCACAAGGAAAAAACTATTAAACTTAACATTCAAAAACCGCATTTCAAGCTACAATACTACTGCGAGGACAATAAATTCCCCGGAAAATTTTGTATCTATATCGTTTCAAAAAAATATTTCATATTTTACTAAGTTATATTTATAAAATCAAATATAGTTGATTACGTAATAATCAGTGATCATTCGTTTTTCTGCCTCGAAATACAAATCAATTGTGTATAAATTATCTTCTATGATCTTCGAATTCATTTCTAGCGAGTGATTACTCTTATCAATTTTGTGAGTTTCATAATAAACATTTACGATTATTCATTTTGATTGTGTATTTTATCGATTAATCAAAATCGATTAATATATCGTAGATTGGTATTGTAATATGTTTCTATTTTTCTGGACAATGTTGAGGGTTGAATAACGGTCGACCATTTACGTATATGAAAATACTTGTTGTATATTATAAAATACAATTTAGTTCACGTTTATTATATAGTTTTATGTCTGATTTGTCGAAATTGCACCATGTAATGCATTTCTTGTATAAATGTTTTAAATTCATCATCGTTTGTACGTGTCTCACCTTCAATTAGAATGAAAAATATATATGAACTAATCTAAAGTTGAAATATACATATGCATTAAGGCTCCTACTATGACAGATTTTTTTTTTGTATTACAGGTATGGATCATCTAAACGTATTTGTAATGTATGGGGCAAATACATTTGAGCTTCTTCTTCCTTTTTGGTTGCAATTACATTGGTCTAGTTGAAAAGATAATGAAGGGAAATTGGCACAATGATGCATTGCCCATTGGGCCGAAGCTGATGAGCCCAGCTGGAAATAATTCTGAAGCCCAGCTACCTGATCCACTTAATGGCTGAAGGAAAAACGTGTTTGGCTTATATGGTTAAAATCGTGTTTTTACTTACCTTGCAAAATCAACGGTAATTGTGTCACCACGTGTCGCCTCCAACGCCGTTGGATTGGCGACTGTAGAGTGACCCATTTAAATGGCATTCTAGGGTTTGAGATTCATTCGATTGGTTTCTCGACTCTTCCATTGCTCTCGTTGAGTTTGCGCCGTTTTGAGTTTCTTCTCAATCTCTCTGATGAAAATCAAAACTCTCCTTTGATTTTCTGATTCTCTCTCAAATGTTTGTAATCTTGTGTGATTTCTATTTGAGTCGAGGCTTATGTTCTTGAGTGAACGGTTGTCATCTGAGAGTTGAGCTCTTGTGTGAAATACGGGGCTGAGTCTGAGTGTTTAAACTCTTTGTAACCTATCAAATGGTTGTGATTTACGTTCGAAGGGTATTGTATAGTGATTGAGGCATTGGAACACTTATTTTGCCGTTTGGGCTGTAAAGATAAGTTCTCATCTTAAATCTCAATTTCAGTTTTTAGATCTCTGATCTACTTTGAAATTTAATTATTTCTGTTATTTTAGATCTTTTGTTTTCACTATCATTTTTTAAGCACATATTCTTTGTTGAAGTAGCGTACTAATTTGTGAACTCCTCCCAACAGAAAACAAATGAAATAAATCTTGACATGAGAGCTTCAAGGTTGAAATTTGAGTACATTCCTGATGTAGATTTGTCCCCTGTCCGAATAACCAAGGACAACTCGCTAGAATTCTATTTGGAGCATAAGCGTAGGGATGCACTCATGACCGCCTATGCATTACGTGACGCGTGGTTGAGATATTGCCAAATACACCGACAGAATATAGACCGAACACTACAAAAGAGTGTGATGTGAATTATAATCGGTACATTGATTAGGACATTCCACGTACTGACTTGGAATGAATTTGTTTCCAGCATTCACATTCACTAATTGATGCGAGGTTGAAGTTGAGGAAATGAAGGATGTTGTCACAAAGCCTGACGTGGAATGTGTCCGCGATAATCAAGTGTTTCGGGACAAACATATATTGAAGACCTCCATTGCCTTCAATTTTAACAATTAAATTATGATTGCATAAGCTACTATCACATTGTCATACACAATTGGTGCTTGACACCTTTCTTTGTGAAAATATCAACCACTATCAAATTGTAACAGCTTGATACTGACTTTCTAGGTTACTACATTCTATAATGAGACTTTGTTCCACATTTTTATACATCGTTATATATTCATATACATATCAGTAATTTCATTTATCTAAAATGAATGGCAATAAACAATTTTGTATGTGCAGTAAAGAACCATATTTACATATGAAATCAATATTAATATTTCAACTCATACACCCCTCTATCTATTCACTTGAATCCATAAAATAGTATATGTTGATTATCATAAAAATTTGCTAGCATAACTGGCATAAGGAAACAAATGTGTTAAGACAGAGAAAAGTATACCTGTGGTTTGTGTGGGGCTCCGGTCTTTTTTTTTTCTGGTGCTTTGATATGCAGGTGCATCTTCAATAGGCCTCTTACCCTTGTCCTTCGAGTGGTTCATAATTCCAGAACTTTCGGAGTTGGTGTTCACGACTCCTGCAATAGATGGAAGGATGTCGGAAACATTCTTGGGTTCGATTATCTCACATGACTTGGAAGCACCGCCTACTTGTTGGGTCGTGGACAAACATCGTTTTCGGGCTGCCCGGAATGGAGTCTCCTCGACATTGTTCACTACCCATACTGATCCCATGGAAGATGTATATGTATTAGTGGTCATTGAAGAAGTTTCAAGAATGTGATTTTGATTTTTTCAATTTATAGTATCTATAAATAGGTAATAACAACAGGAAACAACAATCATATTGTGTTGATTACACTACGCGTAAGATTTATAGAAGATCAATCCTTCAATTTAAGGTTTGAGATTTCTTGTGGATGATTCTAAAGAGAGAGAGAGAGATGTGTTTTGTTTGAAATACAAATAGACATAATTTTACGAATTTTGGTGCAAATTTACTTATGTTAATGACGTTTTGTTGGGGGCAAAATTAAGGGTGTGTTGATTGGTTGATAATTTAAGGGTGGGTTTGATGTAATAAATTTAGCATAATAAATGATGTGTGTATAATTTGTTTAACTTTTAACATTTCTTTTTTACTATAAAAACCAGTATTTATAGTTAAAAAAAAAAAAATGTTAACAAGTATAATCTAAATATTTGTTTAAAAATAGGTCTGTGGCATAATTTCCCCTAAACTTAATGCTAGTGTCAAAATGGGCAGAACGTCCCCAATCCAAGGTAAGGAGCCTGCAGAAAGCCCATCCCGATTTGTCAAAGGAATAATGTTACTTTTACATAAATAGTTAGATAATAATTTACATACAGATGATATGTCTAAAAAAGTGAAGAATTTTTTTTAATTTTTTGGTTGAAGAAATTCTAACCCTATCATATTTCACCATATCATGTGTTTGCAAACGATGATAAAACCAAATAGCATATCAAGAACAAAACTCAAGCTTTCTCAACGTTGTTAGGCAATATAATGCATCATTTTCAATCATTTTGTTATCATAAGCAGTAACAGGAATTGATTGACAAACGGATAGCTATTTCCCGTCAGCCAAAATGGAGAAAAACGAAAGAAAATCATTAATAAATTTCTCTTGCTGGCTCAAACAAGACCCCTCTGTTTGAAGACTTCAAGCATTGCAGTGCCAATCTTCGCAGGTGACTCGACTACAGTAACGCCGGCTTCTCTGAGGGTCTTAATTTTATCTTGCGCTGTACCCTTCCCTCCTGATACGATAGCTGAAAATTCAAGGAGTAGAGCCCGTCAATTTGATTTTTGCTCCCACAAGGAAAACAACGAACTATGATTTTATTTTTTATATACCATAGTCTAGATTTATTAGCGATGTCATAAATATTGAGAATGGAATATCTATAAATATTCAAATCCAAAAAGAATTGATTTCATTATCAGATAGCAGGCAGTGCAATCACATTGCAGTCTCTAACGTTTTCTCCTGCTTCTTTCAATCGACATGCAAATTCATAAACTAAAATATGCAGTTGTGGAAGGAAAATGGAAAATCTATTTGGTAATGACAAAAATGTTATTGCATGATAACCTTGCATTACATAGAAGCAAATAGAAAATAACCAGTATATTTTTGTAAGACATCAAACAAAAAAGAAAAAAGAAAGCAACAATTCCTTCCTCATTTTCATGTGTTTCCACTTTTAGGTTAATCAGAAATCAGATAAAACAATATGCCACGAATAGAAGTGCTGAATTTTGAGAATTGACAAAAATACAGTACCTCCTGCATGACCCATTCGTCGACCAGGAGGAGCAGTAAGTCCGGCGATGAAAGCAACAATAGGCTTTTTGGTTCCACTTTCCTGTTTTAAATTGAACAAATGTTTTTGACAAATAGAAACAATAAGATATCTAACATTAAAAAATAGTCAAAAGTTCAAAACATTTTCTAAATCCAACTACAAGCAAAGACACGTAGACATCGATCAAAGATTTATAAATTTTTAACCTGCCAGATGGTATGCGAAGTTCTTAGTTAACATGGAATAACAACATGAAATTGCCTTAGGTAAATCCTTTTCCATAATGGTATCAGAATAAAAAGAGAGCCCTTCTCAATTACTTGATTACTGACAGAATTCACTCCCTCCCCCAAAAAATATAAAAAATAAAATAAAATAAAACTCCCTGAGAGTTAACATGTCACCGTCTTGATGAGATACTCATAAATCTTTGATGAACAGGCATGCTTATGGATCACTTGCAGAGTCGAACCCCAAAACGGATAGGATTGATTGGCCTTTGAAAGAAAGGTTGTTGGCAAAAGCCTGGGTTAGGTGTGAAAGGTATTCGGTTGCCACCAGCTCTTAGTCACCAAAGCCTTCTCCAAAGGCAATAGGAGGAGTGAACTCGACCGCTTCATGCAGAGGTTCTTAAAGGTAAATCCGGCCTTCTTGATCCTCACACCATTCATTTCAAATAGGATTTGTCCCTTGGACACACGAGCAGGTAGTCCCCCATCTGCCATCATGCCCCCCTAAAGGAAGCTGCAAGTTCATGAAGAAGTGAACGAACGAGCCATGTTCCTTTCTTTCTCTAATATATTATCCTTTCTTTAGGGGTCCATAATCCATAGATAGGCCACTAAGGGGTGTAATAAAGGTTTAGTTAGCATATGTGTACACAGCAATGTAACAAAGTGTTCCATAATAAAAAAGCTGTACATTTACAAGAACTCCATTTCACCCCATTCTACTAGGTGAAACATGAATATGCCGCATTTCCTTCAGAAAAGAAATATTCCTAATTTATTCTATCATATCGTCTTATACAAGAGAATGTGTTGGCCTTTGTCTTTACAAGAAAAGATCTGATAAGACAGCACCAAAAAGAGCATATGTCCCCTTATAAAGATAGATAAACAAAACCAGTTTTTGCTTACCAAAATAAAAATGATTCCAGAAAACCAACTTCTTAATTTAAATTCAATCCAAATGAAACATTTACAAGTTACTTCCTTTCCTTGTATTTGCATTGTCACGTTTTGTTTGTTTTACCACATGTAATATTTATTTACCCTCTTAATGTAGCAACATATTTGTTTGTTCGATAAAATATTTCTTCAAGTTTGAATACCATTTTTGGATTAAATCGTAACAATGTGTTATACTGAACAATATAAGATGTTCCCATAAACACTGAATCTGAACCGATCTACCTACACAGACAATTTTTAACATATTTAATCTTCATTTCATTGAAATAAGCCATAAATAAGTAAAAATTGCACATCATAACAATTGGATTTTCATCTTTACCATATCTCTGCTTGAATTCTTTAAACAAATGAGAATTTTTTATGTTTTAGCATTTGTTTTCATCATGGTGGTCCTACTTTATGCCAAATCAGAAACTAGTTTTGTACGAAAGTTTGTTGAACCAAGAAAGAACCTATTCTCAAAAAAAGGTGAAGGTTGATGGTACAAGGAAAAAGAGAAGAAATGTATGCACGGAAACACCACTAGGATCCAAAGGCATTACACAGAATCGTGATAGTGTCAGAGGGGGTAAAAAAGCTTCAAAAACTCTGAAATACCTCAATAATCATGTCACTGATAGTAAATTACATACCAAACTGACACTGGTGTCTACTGACCTTATAACTAAACAAAAATTATCGATAAGCATTTGAAACCCTAAACTAGAAGGATTCCAACTTTTGGGGAACTTATTATGTTACATACAAAACTTAACACTAGACTGCAGGCTTTAAATTGGAAACAAACATGATCCATAAGTAGAGAAACAATGCAAGTTCTAATCTATCACGAGATCTGGAGAAAGATATTGTTCTAACCTTTATAAGGGCTGCAGCATCCTCTTCAGCTGTACCACCTATCTCGCCAATAAGAACGATGCCTGAAATGTAACATGCAAATAATAATTGAGCATAGCATTGTTTTTGTCAGAAATGAAACCAAACAATAGATTCGAGTAATGAAAAAAGTGAGAACTAGACTAAACAGAGTAAAGAGAATATCCTCATACTTTTGGGAAAAAGGAGATCAAAGAGGAGTAAGAACACCAGCATTGGGGACCCAAATGCTATACAGATTAAAGGTTGGAAGCCCAAATGCCAAGAAAGTTCAATAGGGACTCCAGTGTTTATTTGTGTATAGAATGGGGATTGTAGATGGACATTTTCCCCAAAAATAATATTTAATATTTACTTTGGAGTGTGATAGACCTCCAATGCGATGGTAACTATTTTTATGAATAATAAATCATGCTCTTTTCAAATGAGACACAGTCTTCCTGGCAAATATCTTACGTGTCAACTGAGATTAAGCTCATCCTGGCAACGAAATTACCTTCTGTCTGTGGATCCACAAGAAATTTTTCTACGCAGTCAACAAAATTTGTTCCATTAAAAGGATCCCCACCAATTCCTACACATGTAGACTGCCCAAGACCAACAGCAGTGGTTTGGAAAACCTAACAAACATATGGTATAAATTGAGATGAGCAATCCACAATAAAACAAACAATTACACACTTAAAAACTTATACATCGTAGAATTACAAGTGTGATGCACCAAAAAAATAAAAAAATAAATATACAACATAAATAGAATTCAGAGAAAGAGATGCGAGAGTACTACTCTACTCATAATCAGTTATAAAAGAACATTAGCAACCAAAATCAGCAATTCTGTGATACATTAATTTTGTCTTATTTTAGTTGTAGGTGGAGAATTTTGGTGATTGATAGATAGAAAGATTGGAAAGTTGAATTTGAATGCTCATGTTATTACCTATCATACCAATAATATACTCCTAGAATGGTGCCCTAGTTTTAATCCTAACTGCTACCACAAACTTAAACAGTATATACAACTGTCATGTTCTCTGATTTGATCCTTTCCGAGATGTAAATGTTTAAGTCCAATTAACATCAACGACTTAAAATCTGGCTGTCAAAAACGTAAACCTCTTCCATCAAAGAAATGAGAATATTGCTCATACAACACTTCAAAAGTTAGTCAAATTTGCCGGATTGAGAGGCAATGAAGAAAGCTGCAAAAATTGAATCTATTACCTACACAAAAGTAGACTTATCCAACTTTTTCATCCAGTGAACTTCGTCAATTCCAGTCCTAAGATTTTGATCAAAGGTTTCGATGTTCTGAAGAAAACCCTAAAGTGCTAGACGTAACAAGGACCTTCCAAGATTCATTTGCATCATAAAACCTAAAATGGTGGAAATCAATGTGATCCGAAGGAAGTAAACTTCGTTATATAGATAAATTTTAGATTCTTCAACACATGGAATGGAAATAATTTGTGGATGGGAGGTTTCTGATGAATGCTGATCTACAATTTAGTGAATGGAGGTTTGAAGAATGGCATGGAGCTGGCACGATGTAGAAATATGAGTTATGAACGATTAAGGTCTGATGAGATTGGGTTGGCTGTTGAGTTATAGATGACAGCAGCCATAGTAAAGTCAATAGTAGGAGACATGAAATTACGAAATCATGCACAATTAATCTTTAAAGTTTGAAAACTTGTTAGGTTTCAAAAAGTAACTATCCAAAACTACGAGCTCCCAGTTGAACACTGCCATGCAGTGCAATTATCTATGAATCATGCACAGGACCGTTTGCATCATGATTTATTGGAAGTTATGAAAAGAATGGAAAAGAACATATGGTACTCCTTTGCACAGTCTCGTTTGAATATTGAAGCGTGTTACACAGTGTCAATTTTCTCCTGAATAAATTTGAAAAATATTAATGGATTGAAGCATTAATCAAAATGATGTCAGGATGAAAGGATTGCAATGGGTGGTACCAGTCAAAACATGGTGTTAACTATGAAGGGTAAAACAATTCTGGAAGTTCAACTTCAAACAATTCAAGGTTTACAAGTTGTGAGTTTGTCAACTATCTTAAGACATAAGATTTTCAGTAATTGCATGAACTTTGGCCATTGACCCATGTAAGTGTATCAAATTTCACACGTGTAGACTGGATTTCAAGGGCTATTGGATGGCCTACAAAGCCAACCTCCAAAGTTCAATAGCCCATTTAGAGAGAGAAAAGGGCGTGAAATCTCAAATACATATCTTATATTTATTTTATTTAAATTAAAGATCTGGAACCACACAGAAGAACAAAATGACTAAGCACCAATCTCTACAACCTATAGGATTTTCTAACTGCTGTTGTTTTAGAAATTATCACCTAAACAAATACACTAAGGGGTCTCTTTTCTCAGAGAGCTATGAATTCTAAGGCTTGAATATAAGAGATATTTAAGAAGCAACAAAAAATTCAAAGACAAGATAATAAAAGGATCTAACCGCTTCGTAAGTCAATGTTCCAGATCGTGAAACAATTCCAATACGTCCAGGTTTATGAATGTATCCAGGCATAATTCCAATTTTGCATTCTCCGGGCTTGATAATGCCAGGACAATTTGGTCCAATGAGTCGAGTTTTTGACTGCTGGTTGAGAGCAGCCTTGACACGAACCTGCAATTGAGGAGGCTGAACAGTTACAGAAATACACGATAAAGAGAAATTTAATCTAATGTAAAAGGTTTCATCCCTTACACAAGTTATGCCCCACTGGAAATACTTTTTTCTTGGATAAAGGGCACATGGACAAATTAGAAATCACAAACTTATAGGACACCAACATTTCCATGTGCCAGCAGAGCAGGAAATATATCCAATAGCTAACCTAATTAAACTTAGAAGAGAACATCTGGAAATAACAATAATAGATGTGTTTGTATCTATCCCTGGTGAGAAGTGTCTCATCATTCTCATAAAAACAGTAGTTAGAGCATTTATGCAATTAAGTTGGAGTTATAACTTATACATAATATCTATAATGCCAGATTTTAGATAAAGGACCTTCGTTAAGTGAAGCTTCATAATTGGAGTAAGTTGAGAAAGGAAAGGAAAGTTATGCATCTCTATATAAATTTTATGATACCATGTCATGCTGAGGGATGCCTTCCGTGATGCAAACAACCAAATCTAGTTCAGCCTCCACTGCCTCCATAATGGCTCTAGCAGCAAAAGGTGGAGGAACATAAATCACTGATGCATTAGCTTTTGTTTCAGCTTTCGCTTCTGCTACAGAGTTGAAAACAGGAAGTCCCAAGTGTTCGGTTCCACCCTTTTTTGGAGTAACCCCTCCAACCTAGTTAAGCAGACATGAAGTATGAGGAATATACGAGCAAACCATCCAGTATAAGGGTTCAAATAGAACTTGGAAGTATAAAAGTTTCTCATAGAAATTATATACAGGGGAGAGAAGGCGGGGAGGAAACAATGTTATTTTTCTATAATTTCTCCTCCTGTTTGCCCATCTATCCAGTTCACTTCCCCTACCCTCCCTTCCTCCGCTCTGTCTTTGGGCTTTAAAAGAGAGAATATATGTTGGTTCATATTTCTTTTCTGGAATAAAAAAACAATTCCTCAAGTTAAATATAAACGTATATTCTACACTTCTGGAAATTTGAAATGGTAGCCACGCTTTCAATGTTTAGTATTCACCACTTCTCCTTCCTCTTTGGCTAATAAGTGCTACCTCAGTACCTCAGAAACTACCCATGATCATTTTAACATCGGGATGGAAACTTATGTTCTCCATAAATAAATTTTATATTCTTGTTTTCAGTCAATAGTATAGATCTTTAAGAAATTCGAATATAAACCGATATAGTTCATAGCTTCAAAAAAGCCAAGCTACCAAGGTATCTACAAACAGCATGTCATAAAACTTGATGTTCTATCATACCATTTCCTTCTAAAAAAATTCTAATGGATTCAAGTTCGATGACCTAAATCTTACATGATCTGTGTGTATATTCATACTAGTGCAAACGACCATTTTGCTAAGCAATTGATACAAAAGATTACATTCAGTGAACTATCCAATATTAAGATTTCCGTATGGATTCAGTAAACACTAACTGAAACCAAAAGCAGTAGAAAACATAAATCCACAATCACATACAAATAAACGGCAAGAAAATAATATGATACCATGTGGATACACAGATGATTTGTGCACGTGTTAAGCTTTGATTGGAAAATATGATCTCCGCCTACACATGAGGGCGCCTTAAAGGGAAGATTTAAATGAAAATATATATCCCTCGTAAACGTTTAGACGAGATGGTTAACAAATTAAAATGGAAACGATAGTTAAAGAGTAAAGACCATATTAGTGCCATATTCAATGGCCTGTTCTGTGTGGAAAGTGCCATTCTTGCCGGTGATGCCTTGGCAAATGATACGGGTGTTTTTGTCCACAAACACGGATGGAAGAGGTGGAGCCGATCCGAAGTTGCGGTTCTGCTGGAGCTGCCTAGAGTACAGCAGTTTTGACGTGAAGTTGCTAATCAGTCTTGTGGCTTGTCGAGTCATTGGTCCGGTTAATTGCCGAGGCGGCGCTGACGCGATGGTGCGGCGGGCGGCGGTAAAATTACAAACTGTTCTTCACAAGCGTCAGAAGAGTACAAAAATATAGACCTTTAATATTAGGTAAAATTGCATTCGAATTCCAATTATGCATAAATGATGAAAATAGCTCAATATCTGACTTCGATTGTGGTTAATTTCTAAAAATTACTTTTTATAAAATAATTAACTTAGCCATGGGCTCCAATTTATAAAGAAAATGAATTTTAAAATGTAAAATGTTGGAATTGAAAAATATGAAAAAAAAAATTTAAATTTATGTGTAAAATTATTTTTATTAATTTTGAGAATAACGCGAAACACAATCCAATATGCTCACATATCTTCCAAAACAATCATTTGATAATTTCCACTCAAATTTTGAGGCAATGAATCATCAATTTTGTAATTTTTACAATGCATTGAGTTTCTGGAGTGAAATTTCTTCCACACACACAAAAAATAAAAAAATTGTTAATTGGATTTGGTTTGATCTTTTATTGATATACTAAGATATCGAAAAAAAAATATGTAAATTTTTTAATTAAGAAAAAAATAGAGAACAAGAGAAATTTAAAAGAACACTGTTCTCTTGGATTAAAAGAACATGATTTTCTTTATATCCTATTTTCAATTACCACCCTACCAACACAATTGTTCTTGAACAATTGTTTAAAATAAAGTACAAATTAATGAAATTGTGACAAGCGACGTTCTTTACTTTAGCTAGCATTAATAGAATTGAAAAGTATTGCAAAAGAACAATGTTCTCTTGGATCAAAAGAATACCACGAAACAAACATTCTTGAGTAATGATGATACGGTGTATTCTCATAAATATCTAAATCACTACCCATCGACATTTCTTTTCGAGTAATGCTATTCAGTACCATTGATGTTAAATAATGCAATTAAATGAGAGGTACAGTTAAATGTATTACATAATTTCACTTTTAATTGAATCTATTACATAATGTCAGTCTAGCACCACTAGTGCTAAATAACATTTTTCTTTCTTTTCCTTTATATCAAAACCAGCAGTGTAATATTACCATAAAAGAGCAAAAAGAAAGCAGAGCACAAGGTAACATATACACGAACACGCACAAATGAAGAGTGAAATGAATAGTCGAACAGGCGTATTCACAAATAAAAAACTTTCAATACATAAGAAGAAGCTAGAAGGAAGTCAATAAAATGACAAAGGCAGTTGAAATATGGATGAACAATTTTCATCCTCATCAATTACACACCCTCTAATGCTCTGAATATAGTTGAATTCCCATACTACGAACCACAGCAAGCTGACTTTTGTGCAGCTGCACCACCTGAAGATGGCTGATCTGATTGGTTGATCCTAATAGCCTGAGGCTGCAGTAACCAACCAAATATTGTGCATTCATAAAAATATCAAGGCAAAGAGAATCTAATACATTGAACCACCTTGTCTAAGAGCTTACTTTGTTAGAGAGAGGACGGAACGTTTTTAGGTCAGATAAAAAGAGATAGTAAGTGAATTATTTTAAATGTACCCTCTTACCTAACAATATTCGTTAAATTTTATACTAAATTGTTATCTAGTCAAATTCAATGCACCAAACACGACCTAAATGGATAGCAGGAAGACTGAACTCATAACTTTTATATGCTTTGACACTACGTTAAACAATCTTATCCGAAAGCTTAAGCGGTTAGATAAAACAATTTATTTAGCTAATTTTGTCTTCAATACATGGAACACACTAGTAGTGGAGGGGCCTGACATAATTTTTCCCCATGGTATCTGAACATAGATCAAATAACATTTCTACAATACGGCTAGTTGTTTGTTATTTCGATGGATATGGAATTAACAAGAAGTCGGTCTGGTGTTTATTCTAAAAAGAGTAATATTATTTGCAGTAGCTCACTACCGTAGTCACTCTACGTGGCATACATGTGATAGTTAGTGATTTGATACATTAATGTGATAATTTTTTATTACATCAAATCAATAACCGTCACATGTATGTCACGTAGAGAGACTACAATAGTGAGCGACTGCAAATAACATTATTCTTCCAAAAATAATTTTAATAAAGTTATGGAAGTCATTATTTTCATTCCATTAAATAGAAAACAGAAATGATAGTTAACTGTCCTATGCTAATTCCAGCAATACACTCAGGGAAGACCGTAGTGCAATTTTTCCTTGTTCACCAACAAGTTCATAAAAATCTAAAATAACATTCAATTATAAATAGAGAAGTAAAATACATAAATGGAGAGCCTATAAACATAGTGTATGATACCTATGCATTAATTGCATCAATGCAATGCAAAAACAAGTCGTCTCACCACAAGCTCCATAGTAGCATTGCGATGCATTGATATACATTAAGGATGCTTTGTCCGAAAGAAAGGGAAATTTGTCCATCCAGCATAACTGCAAAAGCACAAAAATGTTTCAGGCCCTTGAAAATATATGTAATAGTATAACTAAAGAATTAATATTTACTAGTGATTAAATTACATGATGTCGAACCAATTCCATGAAAGATGACAAGATAGGGTTCCTTATTAAAATGAATGTTCATCACTCAAATTGATCAGATTTGGATACAACAATCAAATATATAATTAGACCTGGGCATGGTTCGGGGCCCAATCTGAAACCAAAACCGACCCCATCCCGCTATTGAAACCGAACCAAATCAAACCAATTTGGGTCAGTTTGATTTGGTTAGTAGGTTTGGACATTGATTCGAGTTTTAAAAAATTATGTAGTTAAAGTACATGATGACAAATTCTCTGTTACCGGATTGGAAAATGAATCGAATTGCATACAACATACATATGAAATGGAGCGTCAAAACAAAACTAGTAATCTTAGTTTATATATGTAGCAAGCCTGGAGATACATGGATACATGGTGAAACAATTAAACTTGCAGTTCACATTTAATCTTAGCTGTTACTCTGTCAAGTGACCACACTGCATTATTTTGCACTTCAAAATCTTCCTGTAGAGAAAATAATCATTTCCCTATATACAGGAAGACAAAAATTTCCATACACGTTCTGCTCAGTCTTGAAAAGAAAAAGCCAAGCATGTCCATGTCAATGCCAGATCTACAAGATTCAGTTTAAAGCCGTAGACATTATATATGATTTGGCTCAGAGAAAGCGGCGATATCAAGCCAAGCAGATCTGCATATGTTAGCATATGGATAGACTGGAGGCAAAAAAGAAGAAGCCTGATATACACTGGAAAACAAAAGGACTGCTCATTCCCTAAATGGTAAGACAATTATTCATCAGATAAACAGACATGAAGTATATACATGCTTGAGACATGATTTTTCTGCTCAGTCTCGAAGACAAAGAGGTACATGTTTATCTTAGCACCTTGCTTTATATTCTTGTCTTAGACAGCAGAACACCTTAATATCATACATGGTTGAGGTTAGAGCCAAGGATTATACTAGACTGGGAACAATTTGATGAGTTGGTATCAGCAATAAGTAGACAAAAGCCAAACCTATTTTAAGAAAAGAGAAATGGCCGCTCAAAGTTCATTAAATGTCTAAAATCAGCACTATCAGATAGTTGGATACTGGGTCAGATTCTAGGAATCTCACTGCTATCATGGAAGCTTTACCATGTAAATATGTTGGCTTTACCTCAAAAAACTTGCAAGCCAGTTTTAAAATCCCATTGCAAGATTAATCCCTATTCCACTGATCACTAATGTTTCTGAGCATTACAATGCTACTCCTACTTTACTTCAAAAGTTGAGCTAGCAGTAACAAACCATGGATGCGAGTTAAGTGCAATAAGTTCTAGAGGCTGGTGCAATTTACAGACCAAATTTGAAAAGCCCTTTAGCCTAGCAAAAAAGCATAGACAATGCCTAGCTCTGGTTCATCTTGGATTGGTTCACTTAGCATCACACAGAAGTATCCGCACACCTCAAAGAATTAGCACTCAAATATAATGGAGTGTAACAAATTCACACAATCTTGTACACTGAAGTATGAGATTTGGTTCTAGTTACCTCTCATGTCAAAGCAGTGTCTTTGACAGCCAAGAGAATGCCTCTGAATTATGCAGTCCCCCTCTTTCTTTCTGAATGTAATTCTCCAAGGAAAATGCACTCTCATTGATTTGGTCACTGGACATTGCATCCTCAGCTAATTTTACAGCTGCAATTTGAGACAGTTGGAAGTTTAAGCCAACTTGTTGCAATTTTCTAGCAGCGTCTTCCTCTCCAAGCATCAGAAGGGAAATCAACAGAGATTTAAGTTCACGTTTTGCTCCATCAGCCAGAGACATCCCCTTTATATGCTCTAGCAAAGCCATCTCCTCCCCAGGGCTGGATGATAACAAAATGCATTTCATAAGATGCAACAAACATGAACCGAAACAAAAAAGGAAATTCTTGAATTTATGTGTACCTTCCAGCACGAATTTTTCCTCTATTTCGCTGACGCCTGTAGTCTCTGCCCTTGGTAGATATGCTTGAGCTGAAAGATGCAGTTGAACTTTTTCTTGTCCTGCTCATGAAAGAAAGCCAGTATACAGCTCATATTTATGTCAATAAACAAATATTCATGTACACTAAAACTAAATAGTGACAATTATTTATCAGCAAGACCTTTAGAATGCCATTATATTTTTTTGTTTCCTCAGGAGTCTCCCTCCTGTAATCCAGTTATTATCAAACAATATAGCTTCATAATAACATTCCAAATAACCAAATGCAGCTTTTCAGCATTCTGTCCAATTTAACCTCTTAATGTACTCTTGACCTCCTCACAATTGTATCCCATCCTACCTTCAAATCAATCCTTGTGGATTTATAGTTGTTATCATACACAAACAGTTCCAATTAATTCCACTTTGACAATATAATATATCAAACTATAATAAGTGTAGAAACCGGATTCCCCTAAGTGAAGGGCTCTAGAATTCCCCTGAGAGAGTCACTCTAAGGGGCATTTCCCTAGTCGAATTTCCTCGGGTAGAATAACGTAACTCAATTCAGCTTAGAATTCATCTATTCCTATTCATTGATCTAATCCAGATCTGATATTTACCATTCTATTTTACTTCTGCTTTACGTTCGATCTTACCGGATTCTCCTTAGCTAAGGGCTCTCGGAATTCCCCTGAAAGAGTCTCTCTATCGGTGCATTTCTCTAGTCGAATTTCCTCGGGTAGAAGAACATAACTCAATTCAGCTAGGAATTCATGGATTCCTATTCAAAAAAGTAGGCATATGACATACAAAAAGTTCACGCACTTTTAAGATATATTAATGTTTTCATATAACCTACATTTCCCCTTTTCTATTCTATATATAGATGCCTATTCATTCGTCAAAAGTTTACACTTCATTCTAGGACCGACTGAGAAGACAGCTTCCCATCTACTGAACTCAGTAAGAGCTTCTTTTGCCAATTCTAGCCAAAGATGGGAAAAGAGTAGCTCGATCGAAAGCGAGAGGAGAAGAAGAACGTTGGATTTAAGAATGAGAGATTGTCCTTCTCCGACTCTTACCGCCCAATCTAAGAACAACTTATTGAACAGGGTTCTATACTCCATCTGTGTCAGTGAAAGATTTTGAAACTTCACAGGGTGTTCTTTTTTCTTTACTTTTTCCAGGGTGAGAGAGAGGACAGGGGGGTTCTGCTTCCAGGAGATCTGGAGCTTTACTCTGGTTATGTAATGATTGGAAATTGCCTTGGCAAACATTTCGAACATCGGAAAATAAATTATGAAAAACCATTGTATTACCAAATTAAACCTTCTCAGCCATAATACACAACTTTGAGCTACAGAGAATAGTGAATTAACACTTTGAATAATTTCATGGCTGATTGCGGCACATTTTTTTATTTCAAGATCACAGGATAAGGAGCATTGCTTCACTGTCAGAGAGAACCTATCTTCCAGATTGATGAACAGAAATCAAATAAAATAGCTACAAGTTTAGCGAGTGTTGAATATGAGAAGTTAATAACATATCTCGCGTAAACCTAAGGAGCTATGACTGACCTCCACTCCAAAACAGAAGTAAATTTATACCAGTCCTATATCATTCTCCTCAACAAGTAATTTAAAGCCAAATAATACAGATTATATCTTTTGTTTTTATTATCATCTACATACATACATACATACATACATACAATCATACATACATATATATATATACATAGAGAGAGAGAGAGAGATTATATCTGAATTACTCTTGGTCAACTCAGCAAAAAGAAACGGGAAGAAATTTTGTAGTCATCGTAGTGGTTCCAGAAAAAGGATAGAAGTTTGTCTCTACCTAATCCACTGAAGAGCCAAAATTGAATGGGATCATAGAACTGTCCTTTTTCCTCTCCAAATGACTAAAACCCCAAGTATCCACTAGCCTCTTCTGTGAACTTACACACTCAACACTACCAGATAGATACTTGCTATGGTATGGTGCACAGTAATGGAACTTGGAGGATGAGAGTGGTTATACAGCTATAGCAGAAGAAAAAGAGACACAAAACGTGGTATAACATTCAGAGAATAAAGGTGGCCAGCTTAAAAATTCTAGTAAACGAGCACTTAAAAGTCAAGGCACAACGTGGTTTTCTACGAGGCACAAACATGGAAGAAAATCCCTCAGTAAATCATAACATCCCTACCCCAAAAGAGAAAGAACTTCTTGTTCCGCCAAGTCCTTCAATGGCATTAATGAGCTGGGAGAGCCTTCCACAAATGTCTGTGTGTTGATGCTACTGGTCTCTTAGTCGGACACATTGGCTGTCTCAAGATCCAACAAAAATATGGCCAGATATCTACAGAATTACATGCTTCAGAAAAATTCTACCCGTGCTGATTGATGAAAACTAGCATAAACAATTAAACAATACTGAAATTCGGGTGATAGATCTGTAAATGAAGGTTTTCTCCGAGTAAAACGCTTTTCCAAATGTCACAACGTCCAATATATCCTTCCTCGAAGATGGATGAAGTTAAGAGATGGTAATGGGACAGGAGCCAGGAAAAAGGGAAACAAAATCCATCATAGTGACAACATCAATCAGTGCTGAGAGCATTTGATTTTAAATAATATTCTTAAGAAAAAGTATCTAGATGCCAGATGTAAAGAGCAAATCTGGATAATATCAATGCCTACGGGGAAAACATTGGCAAAAAATTCTAGCTACAAAAAAGGAAAATGCATATGAAAAGAAGGCACAATGAAGCATGACCAAGTACAGATACAAAACATACCCAGTGGTGTATGCACTCATTCCACTGAAACTACTGCTAGCTTGCGAAGCAATTTCATCATCAAGTTCGCTAACTGATCTCTCGTCCGATTGGATCTTTGCAGCAAGCAATAATCTTCTTTGGCGAACTGCTAGATATCGAGTCAAGTACTTACCAACTTTCTCCAGTCCTTCATCGTATTCACAAATAAGCGTGCTTGCACACTCAATAGAAGCATTTTTCACTTCTGAAATGAGATCATCTCTCCTGTGCAAGAAAGAAATCCTCAAAGCCTCCTCCCAATCCCTTGCACAGACCAATAGGCTAATAGCATTGTTAAGATCACAGCAGTACTCCAGGGCAATTTTCGCAGCATCCCCTGGTTTACCAAGAGCCTGAAGTTCCTCGCAAAGCTCATGTGCCAGCTGCAAAATTTCATCCTTTCCAAGTTTAATAAGACCAGCAACTGTCAAAACCCCCTTCCAATTCCCACAAGCACGATAAGCCTTTAAAGCTTTTTCTAAACATAAACAACGCAAATAAGCAGAAGCAGCATCCTCAAAGCACTTCGTGGAACTAAGATGATCTCCCCATGCTTCAAGAACTTTCCGTCTCCTATGAGGATCACCAATCAGCTGAAGCCCCAAGGGAAAGAGTTTGGGATTGTTCTTCATCAGGTTCATAGAATCTTCGTAGTAAGCATCTCCTGCAGACATAATGTGCCTGAGAGCATGTTCATGCCTTTGCAGTTTAAGGTCTATGTTATATTGCATCAAAACTGTTGGCATACATTCCAATTCCTGGAGAATTGGAAGAAATTCTTTTGGATCCTTTTGGGAATTCAATGCAACAATAGCTGCTAAATTCAAATCATAAAGTCCTAAAGCAGCTTCAAAGACAGCATCCGGGTCAGCCAACCATAAGAGATGCTTCAGAGATTCCTCAGCAGAAGGATAGAACACTCTCAGGGTATCATCTGTTACAGAGAGCTCCCTATCTCGGATAACCTTTATTCTTCCCAAAGCTTCCTCCAGAGCTGGGGGATCAGTTCGAGCTAAAGTAGTCAAAATGCAGAGCTCCCTCGCAGGACTTTCCTCAATTTTCTCTTCAAGAGCCTTACGTATAGCCATCAGGACGGAAGAGACTTTGTTGCTATCGCCCAAACCCTTGGGTCCACCATGTCCTACAGATTTATCTTCATTTATGCAAGGTAGGGACATATAATTTTTGTACAGTGTCTCCATGACATCTTCATTCTTCACTGCACAAGCAAACTCAGTTATATAGTTCAGGTTATTAACCTGTATCACAAATTCTGCAGCTGACTGGAGAAAGGCTTCCCAACCACAATGGTCGACAATAACATTAAAATCTATCCTATGCCGCCGTACCATGAGCAATGCATCTCTAAAACGCCTTTGGACCAGAGCATTGACAATTGAAGCAAGCACTAATTTCCTTGGATAGACACATTCAAGATTTCCTCGAGTTGTTTGCATTATGATAGCAGACTCATCTTCATGAAGGACTCCAACAACCAGTGCCCCCTTTTCCCATATGTTTATACATTTTTTTTCATTTGCACCCTTACCATTCTTCATAACAGGCAGGAAATTATCATATTTCTCTTCTAATTGTCCAAGCAAAATATCATCAATGTCAACAATAAATAATAGATCTTGTTTAGTCGCAAGTACCACATGTGTAATCCTTTTGCAAGCAGAATTAGAGTAAACTGAAAAACTAGTACAGTTGTTACACATTATCGTTCCCTTAAGATGCAGCCTGCCATTGTCATCGAGCCCAAAAAGCAAATCTTTCTCTTGCTCATCATAGCCTCCAATAGGAGCAATGACCATCAATGGGCAGGATGCTAAAAAACCCATGTCATCACATCTCTGAAGAGGAACTTCTTTGTCCACGCCCAATTTTGATATGTACTTAAATACTTTTCCACCATCAAATTGAACAAATGCTGAATATCTGTTAAATGGTTTTGGAGCTATACCAATTACTATCTGTTCAAGATATATTTGATTGGAAACATTCCCGTGCCAGCCCGAACATGTCATTGAACCAGGAATGTGATTTTCAGAACAAGTAAGCTGAAATTCTAGCAGGTAATATCCAGCACACCAATCCTTGTTAAAATATTTTCCCTTAGTGAAATTACTATGACTGAAACCAAAATGGGAAACACTAAGAAGCACACGTGAATCCAACCATGCGAGATGTATAAAAGATCCAAAACCAGTATCAGAGGACATAATCTCAACTTTAAATTCTTTGCCTTCTAGCTCATCCCACTGATCAAGCAGAGGAAGCTCTACTATACACAAACTTCCATCTGACAGAGATGCAGCTAGATGAGTTTTAGAAACATCCGAACACAGAGCCATATCCCTAACAGCGGCAGGAAATTCTAAGTTGAAAAAGTACATAGGAGGTGGCATCAAGGATAAAGAAAGTGGAGTTACTAGTATCTTTGAGCCATCAATGACAAATGCTGTTGAGTTATCCATGACAGACGTAACCCAGAAAAACTTGTAAGTTGTAATTTGGCCATGAAGAGTCCAACAAATCAACTGTAAAGGCTTTGTTGGATCCCACATGAACTTAACTGCATCCTGCTTTAAATATCTGATCTCTTGCTTTAAGTACCAATGATTATTACTGAATAACCAAATCTTGATGGTGTCAAATGTTTCACCTCTGATGACAGCAGCAAGAAGCTCTGAGTTACAGTTAAACTTAAGGATTTCTATGGTCACATCAGTTCCTAAATTGATACTGAATGAGCTTCTTTCTAAACCGTTTCTCTCAAAGAAAGCTATGGATGGACACTGCTTCTCTTCCTTCCGATCATAAGCTGTGGCAATTCGTGCTCCACTTGGCATCCAATCTACAGCTGATCCCATAAAGGGCTTTAATTCTGAGACAGAATGGAGTGTCCCAGAATCACGTTCCCAAACTTTAAGCTTCTTACTCAAGGGAAAAGAATCGTGCACCTTGCTCAATGTCGCAAAGAATTTCCCATCCCCTCTCCATGAAATGGGACTTCCAAATGAATAGCTAGAAGAAAATGTTGATTCCTATAAATATAGTTCAATATAATGACTCATTAAAAAATTATATAAAACAGTAAAAACTCAATTTTCCATGCTATTGTTACACCATATGAGTATTTGAAACTATATTTCTTTCAAATAAGTGTTATTCACTAGATGTGAAAGAAAAAAAAATCTTTATTTATTTTATGTAAATGAAGAGACTTCTTTCTTTACCATGCTAAATTGAGCACATTATCTACCAAGAAATTGTTTGAAATACAACTAAAAAATATAACCAGTTGCAGACGTGGATACGAAATGGACGTGCCAAGACGTGAGTTTTCTAGAAAGTAGGACACAGACACGTCCATATGACTTCTTTTAAATTTTAAATTCAGATATTATATATTTATTTCTATAATTTTTATTACAGGACATGACACATGGCATGTTTGACACTTGCCAGAGAGGTGTCTCTAATGTATCTATCAAGCATCGATAATTTGAAAAATATACATAATGGGACAAGGACATGTAACTTGTTAAATATATGTCCTTGAGTTTCCAAAGAGACGTGTCGGACACGAACACACTGCCAAAGTAAGTGTCCATGCATCATTATATAACTAAAGCAGACCTTCACCAACAACTCATAATCAATGACATTCCAAGCTACAGCGTGTTCCAGGGTCAGAAAGACTCCAAAGTTGACATGACTGATGACAATGGTGAATCTTTAAACTTTATCCCCCCAACTTCAGTATCATTAGTCAACATCATTATTTTGGAGTGATTTTTTTCTATGTTGACATAATCATACCCTATCCAGTAATAGATACAATAATGCCATCTGAATTCCACAACTTAGAACAAAGATGGTCGGAAAACTGAATCATTTAATACACGTATTTCAAGTTTTAGAGGTGCAAGAAAGCGTAAGTTCTATACGGTCTCTTGGTTATGACAGTTATTTTCTTAATGTTAATTGTTTACCAGAATCTTTCTTCCCTCTTGGCGAAGGGCGATGTTGTTTTACCAGCTTAAGTTTACAAGTCTGATATGTTTGCACACTGGGTCACCAGTTTACCTAAAACCATCTAAGTTTGACTAGTCTGGTATGTTTGCAAACGGGTCACTCAAAAACCAGCCCAGGTTTGACAGGTCTGGAATGTTAGCAAGGTGATCCAATAGACCCACCAGGACTGATCTGATACCTATTTCATTGGTCTTCCAGTTCGAATACCCGAGCTAGCCATTTTTTTACGTACGTCACAATTAACTAATTGTCCACATGAACAGTTCAAATGTTGGTTCAACACATTCTGCATTGGATAATTACACGGTACAATTTATCCAAAAGATCACACAACAAAAGGATATTAAAGGTTAGTAAGGATTTAAAGATATTCGAAAAGCATGCTAACAGATTGGCGAATACTGTAAGAAGTCCTTACGTACATGAACATCCTCAGGAAGATCATCGAGGGCTATCTCGTATAATACATCCCAATCAAGAGTCATCACTAGAATTTGCCCAAAACCAGTAATTACACCAAGCAGATCTCCATCTGGACTAGGTGAGATGCACTTTACACCACCTTCCACTCGGCCAACAATTTCGGTTCCATTATCATCCACATTATAAAGTAACAGAAGTCCAAAAGAAGTTCCAATGATCAAGGCTTCCTTCTCCATAAGATATTCCAAGGAAGTAATGAAATCTCCACTTTCTAAATCAATGAGCTGAACAAAAGCAGGTAACAAGGTTTTACTCCATGCTCCTGCAATCTGGTTTAAGTCACAACCAACTTGTTAGAAAGAGAAAGAAAGAAAGAAAGAGAGGAAAACACAAATGCATAATCATCCAAGAACTCTTGATATTATCAGTATAACATATGACCAACTTCAGAAAAATATGTGGACATTTGCTAGTTCACTCTTAAATGTTCATCATAAACAAATCTCTGTTTAGTTTTTAATCTTCTCATTTTTCGTTTCTCACTAGATTGTTTCGATGCCAAGTTCATGCAGCATGGTTTTGGCCATTATTATTTCTTACCTATATCAATAGCCTGCATAATTAAAGAGAAGTGATACAGCATGTGAAGTGCATCCACAACAAGCTCAAACTCAAATGAGGCTGTTCCGCCATTCAATTAACCAACCTAAGTTCATAAAGTCCGTCCAAACATTTAACATTTTGCTAACTTTAACTTTAATAGGTTGCACACCAAAATCCCTTCCTTCCAGTTTCCAATAGACTGTACGAATGAGAATGCAAGACTGAAAAACAATAGACCAAAAAACAAATTTTGATGTAAAATAGTAATTTGAGGAACCCATTTCATGTTTAAAATTAACGTCAACATCATCAAATAAATACAATTTGTACGTATCAATTTTTCATCATCCCACACAACATAAAACAACTGATTGGCTAGAAAGACTTTTCAAAAATAAACACTAAAGACTGTGAAAACAATTAGATATGCATAACTATGCGATTAAAGCAAGATTGGATAAGCTTAGCTATAATTTCTTTTCAGTTAAAAGTTAAAACGTAATTTCAAAAAAAATAAAAAAATCCTTTTATTGGTGAGAGTAATTATTTATTTTGATACTTCGATAAGAGTATACAAAAAAAGTAATTTTTTACTTGTTGTCCTAGGTTTAGCTAAACATGCTCTATTGGAACCATAAAATCAAACGCTTTCGATTTATTTTGTTTGATGAATAAGCACGGAAATGAAAGGAGACATAAACACCTATTAAATGGAGACTAATACATGTTTCTTACTTGAGGTGAAGGAATTTGAGTAGCGTATATAAAGTTTGCCGATGAGGAGAAAAAAAGGCGGTTGCGCTCCATGTCGATGGCCAATAACTGGAGGACTTCGTCTTCTCCATTCTCCGACTGTAACTGCAGCGTCGATGACACCTCCCATGATAACTTGAGATTTTTCATTGCAATTCCTTTTTCTCAATTCATGCGACAAGAAATCAGTCGAAGTTGATTAGGATTCTGTGTAAATTTCTCCGTCGAGGGTTTTGTGAGGTTTAAGCTTCCAATGGAGGGAGGCAGCGGACGGACGAATGTAGTGTTATTTATTAACGGTTACCCTAATCGAGGAGAGTACAAAAATACAGTTGATTTAGGTGCAAGTGTTTTAATTGTTAGAAAATTAATTAAAAAAAATAAATTGAATTTTTGGCTCAATTAAAAAAAATTAATTATTTTACTCAAAATATATTATCTATTAATTCAATTTATGCTTGTTAATTTACTTGATAATGGATTCTATAGGCTTTTAAGGGAATAATTATTATTATAATATTTTCTTATTTTTTTTAAAAGAAATTAATTTGCAAACTCAAATCTTATTGTTGAACCTTATATTAATTTTATTGTTTAAGCTTGAGATAAATATACTTGTATTGTGACATTTATATTTAGAAAACGTTACCATTTAAGTGTTATTTTGAGATTTCACATTAATACTTTTATTTTTTTTTTACTAGTTTGCAATATGTTATTTTTGTGTCGTTAAAATCATGGTTTGAACCCAAATCAAACCGCAAGAAATGGTTTGATTTGGCTTGTGTTTTGAAATTGTTCGGAATAATTTGGTTTGAAAGTTGTTCAATAACCGTCAAAATCAAACTGTGTTCGTAAACCTTCATTTTTCCCCTATTCAAGGGGGGAAAACCTTAAAATGACCAAGAAAATAAATGAAAATTAATTACCTTTAATTTTTATACAAGAAGCTTTTTGCTTCTTATAATTTAAACTGTTGGTCCTGTTTCCATATTTTAGTGTTATAAATTTAATGTTAATAATGATGTTTGTCATTAGCACCTCAATCTATGACCATGTAGTAAGGTCATCCACATTGTTCAATAAATAAAAATAATGTCGCATTATATAATAAAGTTGAGATGAATTTTTATTTAGAATAATAATATTCATAGTAAAAATTATCGATAGTCGTCATATTGCATCATATAAAAAACTGTAACGTAGAGCAATTATCAATAGTTTTCAATAAATAGCATTATTCCTTTCATTTATTACATTGAGTTGAGTGTTCATCACGACTAATGATAATGTACGACATTAGTCTCTAAAGATGAAAATTTTCATTTCTAAGGAGATGAGTTTCAAAGAATAAAAGGTGCTATATTATGGTGAAGGTTAGTTTAGATTTTTAAATAATAATTTCTTCTCTAATTTTCGAAGAAGTATTGTATACAAACTAAGAAAATACGAAGTGAGAAGTGAAAATTTAAAAATATAGATTTCACGTCAAATGTCAAATATAAATCAACAGAAGTGATGTAAGAAGTCAACTACATATTCATATTTATACTCGGTACTCAGAGCAGGAATTAAAATCTCAATTCTACTTCGTCCACATTCTCATAATGGTATTTTCTTCGATCAGAGGGCATAAATCCGGTCGACATCCGAATTAGAAAACTCGGAGTGACGCCAGGAGTTGGAGCCACTTCGAGCCTGCTTCCTCATTGATCGTATCCTCTTCGACTTCACCACATAGTAAGTCATGGTCCCAAGAACCCCACCCATTATAACTCCACCAACAACTGTAATCAATATTGCAGCCCACTGGTATGTGCGCCCAACCACTATATAAGAAGATGCCATGAATGCCACTGAAGTACACACTGAAGCTAACCACATCAGTTTGTTAATAATTTCTACTACACGTCTTTCAGCCTTCGTCTCGCCTCTAACCAATGTAATTTGAACGACCACAACTGCAAGGGACGTAAAAAGTGCAATAGCATTGAATATGAAGAAGATCTTAAAGGAAATACTTTTCACAACGACAGCCATCCCATGGTTGTCATCCCCACCGGGCACAGTGAAAATGGCTGCAAAGGCAACTGTTGCAAATAGCACCGCCACTATAGTTACTGAGTTGGTAGCATTGTTGATGCCTTCTCGATGGAGTTTCCGAAGCTCTTTGGCAATTCCATGGACGTTTTTGTTTGTTCTCTTAGTTTGCTCAAGCTGGAAGTGGACATCATTCTTGATTTGAGTTACAGTTTTCCGTAGCTCATCCCTTGGTTGGTTCAACTCATTAGCTCTAACAGCACCATAACGACAAAGGCATTCCCTTATTTGTGAAGATTCTTCGGAGAGTGGAAGATCTTCAGCAATGTCAAGAGCAGTTTTGTGATCTCTTGTCAGTGCATTGACATTGGTATCAGGAAGGCTTAACAACTCGTTGACTATCTGCAAGGAAAAAAATTCCCCACAACTAAATTAAGAAATATAGCATGTGTATGCGTGTTTATCAGCATTGCATTGGCCCCATGTTTTTTTGAAGTTCTAAAAGCAGGCATGGAACAGAGGCAATATTGATAAAAGAATAATTAGGTTGCTAGCTGAAAGGGAGAAAATCCACAGTAAAGTTATATATGAATAAAGCCTGTTGTTTTTCTTTTCTAAATACAAGGTAAATTGTTTTTCTTTTTCTTTAGAAGAATGCAGCAAAATTACCTTGTAATTAAAATTACCATGACTAAACAACATTCAAAAACAAGTTTTTCTCAATTATGTTGTCTCTCTTCTGCTTATGTTTTCTAAACCAAAAGAAAAATTAACTTATGGCCTCTCATTTTTTTAACATTAGAAACACAAGAACCGGGTTATCAAATGGCCTCTCTTTACTAACAAATAGATGTATTTTCACTAGACAGCATTCATGAGTTATACGACGTTCAAAGTTCTTTAGGGATTTCTTATGATAATAATGGATACGTATACTCGTATAGAAAATTTATGGAGCATATGAAAATATGTGCTTATGAAACTTGATAAGAGTAAATTTGTATTAATTTTCAATGGGGGATAACAAGCAATTTGGTTTGGGATATAATTCCTGTATTTGAAGTAAAAGGTACACTAATAGAATAAATTTTAAAACAGCAAATTAAAACGTACCTCCACTCGCTTTTTCCTTGTGGCTACATGTAATGCTGTGTTTCCAAATTTGTCTGGCAGCATCACAATAGCTGCATCAGCGTCCAGGAGCAATTTAACCACCTCACAGTTAACCCCTTTCACAGCCATATGCAATGCAGTCTGTCCTTTCTTGTCTTTTCTTCTAGCCAATTGTGGATCTCTCTCAAGCAATGCATTGACAATGTCCACATGCCCCTGTCTGGAGGCTAAATGCAATGCATTTTTTCCATTAGATCTGGAAATTTCCAGCAAGCTACAATCCTTAGACAGCAGTTCATTAACTACATCCATGTGCCCTTTTGAAGCAGCAGTTATAAGAGGGGTTGCATTGGAAGGACCAATTGTTTTGCTTAGTTCAGGGTCATGGTCTAAAAGCACTTGAACAATTGCTGAAATTAAATGATTTAATGTCAGTGTCAGTGTCAGGCCTGATAGAAACAACAAAACAGAGGACAAAAGACACAACACGGAAAAGAAAGGTTAGACAGGAATCGGTCAATTTCAAAGATTGACCAAGGACTTCATAACATAAGCTCATCCACTTTCAATGAATCATCTTCCAGTGGATTGATTGTACCAGATGCAAGCAATGCTGTAATTTTAAAAACTGCAATCAGATCGATCCATCACCCAGGAAAATGTTAAACATTCCAGGATCTGAAAAAGAAATGAATTGAAGTTGTTTCCATGCGACTGCAGGGCATGCTTTCTCTCATTACACACAGCAGGCGTGTAATATTTTCTGCTCAACTCTAAATGTAAAACACGCTCCATCAGTCCAAAGTCAACCTATTATAGTGAACTAAACCTTTAGATAATGCTAAATGGTCTCAGCCTGTGCTTTATATCCAAATTCCATGCTGTCAATATGCCCTCCACTAATAATGAGCAGAGTTCAACAGGGTATGCGTCCTCAGGTTCTATGAATTCACAGATCGAAGACAGCAAATGAATTTCTCAAATATAATTAACATCCAAGAATCTGAAATCAAATTCAAAACTTATATACACTGCTAAAACCTTGTCCCTCATCTCTTTAAATAAATTAAGATAATTTTTATGGGCCAAGTTTCCAAAGTAATAAACCATCACATAACTGAAACCAGAGGGGCAACTAGATAGCAATATCTAGAATACTTCAAAATGAGGTAAAAAAAGGAAGAACAATAAGTTCAGATAATCACCATGGTGGCCTTCTCTTGCAGCTATATGCAAAGGATCAAACATAGATTGATTCTTCTTCACAAGTGTTTCCTTATTAGAATACTTCAGTAGCTCTTTTACCACATCAAAATGCCCTCTCTCTGCTGCAGTGTATAATGCTGTCTCTCCTAACTCATTTACTTCATTCACAACCGAGGCTCTGATCTCTGCAACCTCTCGATCAAAATCTGTTGAACTTAGAGTCCCCACCATTTGAGAATCAATATTAAGTATCGCCTTCACAGCC